>CATKHJ010326569.1:0-12761 GCA_949750685.1 Vernicia montana
TTTAAGAGGCAGAGGCTTAGGATGAGGGCTCTGGTTTTTTGTCCGATGACTGGGTATTTGTTTTTTCAGTTCTACTGGTTGGGGTGATGCTGGAGCAGTGGGTTTGATACTTTAGATGGGGTAGAGCCGTACTGTGGCTGATGCTGTTTTTGCTTAAGGTTGTTTGGCCAGTTGAGATAGAGTGCCAAGCTACTCTACTGAGTGACATTGATGATGACACTATAGAGGAAGGGGAGATTATTACAAGAGAGACAGAGAGAGTGACTTGACCTTCGGAGGAGACTTGAGGAGCTACTGGGGCTCGACACCACAGGCTATACTGGTGACTGAGACTGTAGTGGGGGTGACAGAGAAGATTGTGACTGCAGTGAGGAGACAGGGTGACACTACAATGGTGGTTCAGAGGAGGGTTACTGCAACCAGTGTAGAGAGAAAAACTGTTGTTTCCAAGGTTCAGAGGAGAGTTTTTGCTGCAACAGTAGGGACTAGTTCCCAAGCTACTACTATACAAAGGAGGATTACCGGGAGTAGTTTTAGAGCTACTGACATTTATGGTAGGCTTTTTGGTATGACTGTGAGGATCAGTTTTGGTTCTGCTAGTGTCCCTACTGCTGTAGCAGACGGAGCTAGGAGGAGGACAAGTGTGACCATTGAGGAGATTGTGGTGGACTCTAATTCTGACGAGAGCACGAAGGATGTGCACCCTAGGAGGAGGTAGAGGATTGGCTAGACTCTGACTTCAGACATCATGATGACACTTTTCTTTTCTTGTACTTACTTAGGATTTGCTGCGGGTTTCCTGTGTTTGCATATGCCTGTAAGCTGATATGACCACACGATACAAGATAAGTTGTAGATGATTTTTAGAAGGGCTATCCTTTTTTTATGATGATGGATTGTATTCTGTAAAATATGAACATCATTGAATAAGACATCCTTTTTTTTTGCTCTAATTTCTGCTCGAGTCGCCCTCTCAGGTTTTTCAACTTGACGAGCTTGCTCTAATTTCTGCCTAAGCTGCCCTTTCAGGTTTTCAACTTAGCGAGCATTTTCTTTTATCATTTTTTTTGTTTTTGGCAAAAGAGCCAAATGAATGATGCATTTAGGCATAGAGGAAATGAGAATGAGATGTTTTGTCACGAGAAGCAAAAATGCATTATACTATGATTTGGACCGCACCCGAGTCGGGCTGCCTACATATCCCTTACATCATTTCTGTGATTTTATTTTAGGGAGAATCAGGTCCACGTAGTTCTGATTACAGATGCATTTGAAAATGGAGAAACTACATGCAGACATTACCTTCAGATAAAGTATCTCTTTAGTTAGTCCATATTGCAAGGATTAGGGAACTGGTTTTCGTCCACATCTATGAGGATGGCGCCTACGCCAAATAGGATATTCTTGAGTATGTAAAGCCCAGCCCAATTTTTTCTGAAACTTTCCTCTTGGGTCATGTAAGGAGCTCGGATGACTTTTCAAGAAAAGATTCCTGTCTTACAAATCTCTGTCTTTCACCTTTCATTGAAGTGTCTAGCTAGCTTCTGTTGAGAACCTTGAATTATGTTCATTGCATCCATTCTCTTTTCATCGATGGCATTCAACTGGTCATGATAGCCTCTAATCTACTCTAATTTGCTTAGCTGCCTTTCTCTCATCACCCTAGCAGAGCGAATTTAAATTTCAATGGGGAGGACAACCTCCATTCCGTAGACCGAGGCATATGGGGCTGCCCCCGTAAGAGTACGAACGATGATTCTGTGCCCCCATAAGGCGGCAGGTAGATGTTCATGCTAGTCTCTGTGCTTCACAATGGTCTTCTGCATAATGGTCTTGATGGTCTGGTTGGCAGCCTCAACTGTCCCATTAGTCTGTGGCTGATAGGGAGAGGAGCGGTGATGCTAGATTCCTTCTTTTGGAGCAGTCAAACTACTTCTTTCTGAAAGTTGGAGCCATTATCAGTGATTACCTTGAAAAGGGTTCCGAACTGATAAAGGATATTGGTTCGGATGAAATGGACCACCTTCTTAGAGTTAAAGGCCTGATATGGAGATGCTTCAATCCATTTTTTGAAGTAGTCTACAGCTACCATAATGTATTCATGACCACTGGAGGACTTCGGGGAGATTCTTTCGATGACATCTATACCACAAGTGGTAAAAGGTCATGGTGTCACTATGGGATTCAGTGGCACAGGAGGCCGATATGTTGCCTCAGCATTCTTCAGACCAAAAGGCATGACTTGATAATAATAGGTGCCCCATTTTGTTATGAAAGATGTATTTTCCTTGTTGGAACTTGATTGTAGTCCGCGTAGAGGTCGGTCAAGAAGACCATCGATACACGTGCCATATGGTCTACCAATAAGTCAACGTGAGGCAAAGGAAAATCATATTTCGGGCAAGCCTTGTTAAGATCCCTGCAGCGGACTTTTTTGTCTTTCTTAGGGACAGGCACTATATTGGCTAACCATGAAGGGTAAGTGATTGATTCGATGAACTAGTTGTCGAACAACTTGGTTACCTCTCATTTGATCTTCAAAAAACCATTTTGCCTTCATTTTGCGCAGCTTCTACTTAACAGGCTTCATGTGTTCGTAGGTCGAGATCTTGTGAACCGCGATGCTTGGATCTACCTCACCATATCCTTGGGTTCCCATGCAAAATAGTCTAAGAACTGACGAACTTTTCCAATCAATGCCTGTGTATCATGATATGCAGATGCAATGTATGTGATTTTAGATTTTTCCTCTGTGCTATAATTAATAGATTCTTTGCCTTTTTCATTTTTATTTTCATTCATTTTTTTTAATTGATTAATTACTTTATTTTTTTTTATATTTTTTTTCAAATGTCCTATTCAATGATGAAATCAGAAGAAGTAGAGCAAAATAGAAGGTTCAAACTTTTCCATTGCTGATAAAATTCCCACTACCATGGGTTACATTAAAGGATAAGCCTGAAAGGAAAAATACAGACTAAAAAAGGAAGACTCGATAGACTCGAATTTAGAAACAAACTCAAAAGACTAGGATAGACTCAGTGGACTCGACTTAGACATGGAAGACATAGACTCAAAGGACTCAGACTCGGACATGGACTGAGACGACTCAAAAGACTCAGACATGGACTGAGAGGACTCGGGTACAGTAGGGCCAGCACCCTTCTCAAAGTACCAATTATTGGTTAGAGGATGGGACGTTTGGATAAGCTCAGTGGTTCGAAAGAGGATTAGTGGCAGTATTAGGCTTTGGCTTGGGAGCAATGATGTCTCCGCTGTCCATGAGGTCCTAAATTTTGTGTCTTAGAGCCTTACATGTATCGGTCTCATGCCCCGCTCCTTGGTGATAGTCACAGTGCTCGTTGACATTATACTTCTTGGGCCGGGGATTGGGGGGTGCTCTTGGTTCTAGAGGCTTGATTATCTTGGCTTCTAAAGCTTTCTTGTAAACCAAGGAGAGGGGTATTTGCAAATCAGTAAAGGTCCTTCATCCCAATTCCAAAAGACGTTGGCTGGTGATGGTAGCTGCCTTGGTACTTTCCCATTCAACAGAGGTAAGGGGAGTGTAGGTGTCGCTCTTCTTGCACCTTTTTTCCACTATGGAAGTTTGCTCTAGCATGTTACGCTTCAAGGCTTTCTTAATAATTGGTGGGGAAGGATTTTCCCTGCTTTGAAAAGGATTCAAAGAGAAGGACAGGTCAGTGCGAGGGATTGATGGCGTGATAGAGGTCAGGATGGCATTGGTGTTAGAGATTGGTGATGTGAGATTATGGGTCAGATCAACGGTAGGGGCAACACCTATGGGCTTAGCTTGGTTCATTATTCCCCTCACCTCATCAATGATGAGCTGGCGTTGGAGACTCATGGCATTAGTGGAAGCATTGGTGAGATGGACCAGCGTATTGTTAAAGCTATCCTATTGAGCATCAAGGGCATTGGTGAAATTTATTTGTTGGGTGGCCAAAGCTTCGTTGAAATTAGCTTATTGAACACTAGGGATAGAGTTGAGAGTGGCTTGAAAATTTTCCTCTTGCTTTATGAGGAGGTTAGTGAGGAAGGCATTCATGGTATCAATATTGATTGGATTGGCCATCGGTACCTTCAAAAGGAAAAGGAAGGGTAAGAATTTACACTTTTGGAAAGGATAAACAGATGCAACGGTACATCGGTAAAAGGATTCCCTTCATCGGATTTTATTGGTTAGAAATTTATTTGGGTGACAGACCACCGGTTTTGGTATACAAGGTGAGAAGACTCCATTCTCGAGTTTCTTATGAATGTATGCATGTCAATGGCATAATGCTTGACAAAAGGTTTCATGGTATATGCACAAGCTTTGATTTATTACGGTTCACGGAACCTAAGGTCAAAAGCTAAGGCTATTATATGCACAAGGATGAAGGGTGGCTTGGTTTAGGGTCCCCGTCCCACTAGAGCATCGATATACCTAACCACATGTGAGTCAAAGAGACTCGCGTGGGTCCAACAGTACGAATTGCTTGTTACACCACCGAAATGATCAGGGATTCATCGCGGGGTGGAATGCTTTCACTATCTCCCAACATACTCAAAGAGAGTTGCCGAGCCAATGCTACTTGCCATCCAAAAGTTTTCCTAAATCAGAGCTAGGCAAAGAGCCTTTATTATGCAAAAGTGATGCATGAAAGTCGAATTAAATTTAAGTGCCAAATGGAGATTATTTTAGAAAAAATCCTAACCAAATTGTAATCCTCTTATTTTTGCTTTCCTTTTATTGAAAAGGGTGGCAACCAGTCCCTAGTGGAGTCGCCAACTGTGAGGCCTCGCCTGAACGCCCCTCGCCTCGTTCAGGAAAATGCCTTAAGGAAAGGTGTAAGCGATTTTTAAGGGAGGTTAAGGAACGGATTTCGATGCTCACGATTGGAAGCAGCTATCGCCTCGAAAAATTGATTTTTAATTTTTGAAAATAATTCGGGAGTCGCCACCCTAATTTATTTAAATGGAAAAATTAAGGAAAAACTCATTTTTGACTCCAATTTATTAATCTTTGATTAATTTATCCAAGGATAAAATCACTAATCTTCAAACCAAGTTTAGGCTCGGAGATTAGGTTTTTTGGTTTTAAACAATCTCGATTCGGCACCTAAATTTGATTTGAGTTGAAAAATGATTTCATGGATGATGGATATTGATGACAATTCATAATGCATGAGTATGGCATAATTCATGAGACATATGGAAAAATAAAGAGTGAGTATTTAAAGAGTGAGTATTTAAACATCCACAAGTAAAAGAGAGTATTTCCTCTAACCCTTATGGGTATTAGGAAAATCACAAAATCGCTCCTTTACTCCGCAAATAATTAGCTACTTACATTAATTGAAATTTACATGGAAAACATAAATTTACATTTTAGACAGAAAAAAATAAATGGGAGAGGGGATTGGTTGGGATTTGGATTTGAGGCTTGGATTTTAGATTCCAAGCGTGCCTACGTACCCCATTGAATGGGGATCAAAACTAGCGTAGTTCGTTCCATTATGAAGTGGAAGGGAGTTTAGAAATCGGTCAAATTTGATTGGTTTGGTTTGATTTGGGATTTGAGTGAGGGTAAGAGATTATACCTTCTTGGTGGGTTTGAGTGGTGGGAGAGTTGTTTTACCGGAGCGGAGTTCCGTTTCGAAAAATAAGATGATTTTGAAAAAAGAGTTTTTGATTGCTCAACTTTTAATTAATTAAAAAGATTAATTAATTAAAATGATTAATTAATCAATTTGAGTGAAAATTTAATTTTTAAAAAAGATTAATTAATTAATTAAAATTGATTTTTAATTAATTAATTAATTGAGAGTGGATGAGAATTAAAAAAAAGATTAATTAGTTAATTAAAATTAATTTTTAATTAACTAACTAATTAATTAGAGTGAGTAAAAGCTAATTAGAAAGAGAGAGAGAGAGGAAGTAAGTGGATAGCAAATCAACAAATGCTTGAGGTGTGTTTAGAAATGAAATGAAGGGGGGTATTTATAGGAAAATGGAGTTGAGTGAAAAGACCAAAAATAGTCCAAAAAGCATAAAAAGGTAGGGGTAAATTCAAAATTTCACAAAAAGGACGGCAAAAGGGTAATTTTGGAGTGCAGGGTATAGGCACGCCACCCGAGGCACCGGTGGCGAAAAACTGCTCCTCGGCGGCGCCGCCAGGGAGCTTGGCGTCGCCGCAGGGCCATTTGGCGGCTCGCCGAGCCATCGGCTCGGCTGAGCTGGTTCTGGGTGTTCAGGACATCCGGGTCAATTTTCGGGAATTCGGATCAGTTTTCGGATCTTTCGGATCACTTTTTGGGCTATTCTAAAATCTGAAAAATTGCCGGTCAGTGGCGGTGGATCCGAAATTAATTATCGAACATTTTGGCAGTCAGTTATGGAGAAAATCTTGTCAGTTTTGGAAAGGTGCTATTTGGTACAGAAAGTCTGGTCGGGGTCGAAAAAGTGTCAATCTCCTTGCATGAAAATCCAGACCGATACTCGTTCAGTTCTCTGATTTCCACAACCATCATCTATACTCCGTTGCTCCTACTCCGATCACTTCCTTTCAACCTCAATACTCACAGTGAACTCAGGATCGGGGTGTTACATCACACATAACATACATATACACATATCACAATTTAAGGTACATCCATGTTTAATATCATGTAATGGCCAAATGGCCTAAGGTGTATACCCTCAATTCACATTGTTCACTTGTTTATTTCAATATCATTTCACATAAGTTATTTCATGGAAGGATTACATACATAATTATTATCAATTAACACATCACAATTCTTACATTCCAAGATGGCCAAGTAGGTGAAATTATAGATCTTAACCAAGTCAAATAAGTTCACTTTATAACAATTCAATTAATTCTCAAGTTAAATTCATGTTTAATAAATACACATAATTCAATATCCATTATTCGCATTAATAATCATTCATTTCTTATTTACATATAGGATTTATTGGGTCACAAATGATAACATTAAAACATTATATTTTTATTTATTACTTAATTATATAACCTGACCTTATGACATTGTTTCTATTATTTCTCATGATTTACTAATTTAAATGAATTTATTATTTTTTCATCTTAAACTAGACATATGAATTTGTAACATATCCAAAATTGAACTTAAAATTCAATCTATAGAAAACTTGGTAACTATTCTAATCTGGTTTTTTGTTTCTATTGCAAGGTAGACTGACCCCATCACTTTCATTTAAGTATAACTCAAAATTTGTAAATCCAATTAATGTTTTCTTTTATAGAGGGTTTTAAGACATGTCAGTGATCATTTATTATATTTTATGTTTAGTCTAATTATGACTCTAAGGCCATCAATTTTGCTACTCAAACTCGGACTATTCATTGAATCTCTAATCTGTGTTAATTTCAGTTTGATCAAGATATCTCTTTATGTACATCAAATCTCATAAATTACTTTTATAATATTATACTTAAGGTATATATATACAACTTTAATGTTTGGGTCACTTCCAAATTCTATCTAATAAGTCCTTAATTAGCTCAATCAATTTTGAATTCTCACAATTCTTGAATTCTATGTCAGTTTTCTTTTAGTAATGATATATCATTATCCTTAAAGAATTTCATCAAACCCTTCTATGGGACTATGGTTGAGACATAATAATAAAACTTTTATGTTTAACAATTCTCAAAGTTTGGTCACTATAAATACATAATGGTTATCCCAAATTCTGCCCAATTCTAAAACCTAGTTTCCCAATTTCAAAGTATATGACCCAATCAATTTCTATTTCACATTCTATGCTCAAATAACTACCAAATCCTTCAATTAGCTTCATGATACATTCATAAATATCAATAAATAAAAATAAATAATTTTTTTCAATTTTTCAATTAGTGGCAGAACCACAATGAGAAAAGGAGAATAAGAAATTTTGAGACTTTAATAAAATAATCTATTGATTCATGCTTAGAATGAAATTTGAAGACAATATTTAAAATTTACCTTGAAGTTTCATGGATCCATGGTGGAGGACTTGAGGTTGGTTGAATTCTTCTAGTAGAGTAGAGAATTTTTTTTCCCTTTTCTTTAGGTGAATGGTAGAAATGAAGGAGCAATTGGTGATAGTTTTCTTTTAAGTGAAATTGGATGGTTGTGATTTAATCATAGAAATGGATGGTAGATCTTGAATGGCTTTTCAATGAAGCCTTGTAATAGAAAATAATAGTTTAAAGCATTAAGAATGATAGAAATTGGCTAGATTCAATGAATCTTCTTTTATGGATTAAAAATTATGTTAGTGGACACTTTCCACTAACACAATTCCAACAAAATACTATGACATACAAAAGTCAATTCTCTTTCTAATTTTACATGGGATGGCCGGCCACTATATTGGGTGTGGGTGGACCCCACACTCCACTCACATATATACACACAAATAAATTTTCATTTTTGACAATTTTTGCGAAATGATCATTTTTCCTCTATTACCGTATACATTACCATAATCACTTATCAATGTATATTATTAAATACATCCACATTAATCATATTCATATAAGCATATTCACATATCAATATCATAAAATTTACTCATAATTCAAATAAGCACATTTAGGCACTTTTGAACATAGGTTCGGTCTTAACAATGAAATGAACATTCAAATTCTTTTTCTATGTTATCATGACTAATGTTTATGAATCATGTGAGTGTGAGGTATTACATTTTATCCCCCTTATCAAAATTCATCCTCAAATTTTTAAGGAACTCATCGATTGTTGATAAAACAAGTAAAGATATCGTTGTAGTATGTCTTCTTTACTTCTTTGGGTGTATTTCTCAATATTTTTCTTTTGCCCTTGGAGTTTGATCATAGCTGTCTCTTTATTTCTATACTTCCTCACTTTTCTTCCTAAGATGACGACACTTTAGAGGTTTAAGATTTCAATACATGTGAGAGATCAGGTACATTTTCTTCAATATTGATAAGTGAAACTTTAGGTGAACATATTCCAATGTTCGGACAGAGCTAGCTTGTAGCATATCTTTCTTATCTTGTTTAGAAATTTAAAGGGTCTAATAAATCAGAAAGACAATTTATCTCCATTACTCCTTTAATACTAGTCATTCGTTTTTATCCAGTAGATTTGAGAACATTACTTTCTTTCGTAACTATTATTATGGGTGTATTTAATCAAAGTAATTACTTGCTTCAATTTCTATTAAAATCTAAAAATCACATTATAGCATATTTCCTCCAAGGTTTGAACAATCTTTTCAATTTATCCGTTGTCTTACTATTTACCTATCGAGGTAATGATTGTCACCATTTACTCTTCTAATATCTTTAATAATTTTCATATGGTACAGTTCTCTGATACATATAAGGGAAGCTTCAAGTCTCTTGCCGCATGATGCAATTCCATGGACCTTGATTCGAGGACGAATCATTTCAAGAAAGGGGGAATGATAGGATTCAAATTATGCAAGTGCTCAAGTCCAAAGTCGAATGAAGGATTTGGTTATTTTCAGATTTGGATCCATTATGCTATTGGGCTGTTTTGTTGTTCAAGCCCATTATCTATCCTAGAACTTATTTTTATTAAGTTTATTTAGTATTTTGGGCCGCCAATGTTATGTATTAAGCCCAAGGTATATTTAAACTACTTTATTTTCATGTTTTAAGTAGTTTTGGGCCTGTTTTTAATTAATTAAGGCCCAATTTCGAATTTAGTTATTTTTAAGTTAGAGTAAGCTTAGTCCTATGGCCAAACACCTCAATTAGGGTTTCTATTTCCTTGTATCCTTATATATAGGGCCATAACTCATGTAAGACGACAGATTATTGATTAATGAATTAAAACTTTGGTTTTTCTTAAGAGAGTGTTCTTTTGTTTTTTATTCTTGCTTGAATCAAGGTTCATACAAACAAAGCTAATTACTTTGTTAGTATTAATTCTAAGGTTCTCTTTCACGAGTTGGTATTGTGTCGCGGAGATCGCAAGATCATATTCCAAGGTGCTCTATAATGAGTTGGGATTGGGTCGTGGACTTGGGGAAAATCTGATTTAACTTTCCAAGGAGTTGCTTCCAGGCGTACAGATATTGGGTCTCAAGTTTAATATACTTGTGATTCGTATCATATAAGCAGGCTTCATATTCTGCCATGTTATTTGTGACTGAGAAATCTAGCTTGTTAGCTAGTGGGATCATCTCTCCTTCAAGTGATTGTATGACCATTCTTGATCTAGCTCCGCTTCTATTTTCTACACCATTAAATAAGAGTTTCCAAGTATGCTTTTTTATCATATCCGGATGTTCATCAGGAAATTCCAAATCCCAGACTTCATCATCCTCTATCGGTTGTTGAGCTAAGAAATTCGCTACTACCCTTCCCTTTATGGTTTTCTTGGTGACGTATTCTAGGTCGAATTCTAACAAAAGAATCAACCACTGCGACAACTTCCCAATAGTGGCAGGGATGCCATACAAGTATCTTATTGGATCCATTCGAGATACCACAATCACCTTAAAGGACTGAAAGTAGTGTCTTAATTTCTTTGTAGCCCAAACCACTATCGAGCAAGCTTTCTCAACCGAATTATACTTTTCTTTATAAGCTAACAACTTCTTGCTCAAGTAATAAATTGCAAACTCTATTCCCATAGGGTCCGCTTGAGTAAGCATTGCCCCTATAGTTTCTTCTTCTACTGTCAAGTATAAAATTAGGGGGGTATTCGATTGAGGAGGTCTAAGTATCGGTTGATTTACCAGGTATTCCTTTATCTTGTCAAAGGCAATTTGACACTGCTCGTTCTAATTCACTGGTTGGTTCTTTCTCAAAAGTTTGAAGATGGGTTCACAAACCATAGACAACTTGGCTATGAACTTGCTAATGTACTAGATTTTTCCTAAAAAACCTCTGACTTCTTTCTTGGTCTTCGGAGGTGACATTTCTTAGATGGCTTTAATCTTGTCTAGATCTATCTCATACCATTCGGACCCATAATGAACCTTAGGAATTTTCCAGAATTTACTCCAAACATGCACTTCTTAGGGTTCAATCTAAGCTTGTACTGGATGATCAGATTTAAGAACTTTTCCAAGGTAGCTAGGTGTTCCTTTTCAGTTTCTGACTTCATAATCATATCATCGATGTATACCTCAAGCTCTTTGTGAATCATATCATGGAACAAGGTTATAGCCATCCATTGATAACATAGCCCCAACATTTTTTAACCCAAAAGGCATTATCTAGTAACAGAAGGTTACCCACTAAGTGATAAATGTTATCTTAGCCTTATCTGCAGTAGCGATCTGAATCTGATTGTACCCCACAAACCCATCACAGATCGAGTACCACTTTCTCATCACAGTACTGTCCATAAGGACATCTATGTGAGGCAAAGGAAAATCATCCTTCAAAGATGCCTTATTCAAATCCCTGAAGTCCATGCACATTCTAACTCTACCATCCTTCTTCGGCAGTGGGACTATGTTTACTAGCCACTCTAGATAATCCACTACCTCTAGGAAACCCACATCAACTTGCTTCTTAACCTCTTCCTTTATGGGATTTGCCCATTCTGGCCTCAAACGGCGTAGCTTCTGCTTCACTGGTTTAGCATTAGGATACAGCAAAATTGTGTGATTTTCTATCATTCCGTCTATCCCAAGCATGTCGGCGTAGCTCCAAGCAAAAGCCTCTTATTTTCTGATGAGCATGTCTCTCATTCCCTCCCTAAATCCAGTTGTAATGTTTGGATCCAATTATAGTGGCTTTGGATCTTCTGATGTGCTTAAATTAAATTCATGTAAATTTAATGCGTTGATTTCATAAAGATGCATGTATGGATTTAATCTATGAATGCTCCCATCGGGAAAAATATTAAACAAATAAGCAAAATTAAATTTCATTTGATTATAAAACTCAAAATCAATGTTCTCGATGATATACTCATCATTAATTAGATCAATGTAATCATTCTCTTGGACAATGCCTTTCCCAGCAGGATCACTCTGATCTTCTTCTTTGAATAGCTCTTTGACTCCGTTCACCAGGTCTTCAATGCTTTCTTCTATAGCATTGTCACACCCCACCTTCGGAGATGTGATGGTCCTAGGACATGGGTTACCATAAGGGTACCAACAACCCATAGAACCCCTTATTTCATAATATAACTCACTTAGAAAACATTGTTCATGATCCTAAGATCACAACTTGTGTTAACAGTAGTATATACTTCACATATAACAAATATATACTCAACATATACCATTGTAATTTCAGTATACTTAACATATACCAAATGTGTATTATCCATCTAATGATGTCCTTCATCATTAATCAACACGTTATTGTATCAGATATTAATTTCTATAATCCAATACATTATATCATATTACAATTTCTGACCAATATAAAGTATACAATTTAACTAATTACCATAATTCTAAACCCATATTAATCCATGGAGCTCTAATTGATATGACCCCAAGCATTAAGTTATGATCATAGCGAAGTAATCTCAAGCGGAGATTGATACTTGAGATCCACTTGCTGAGTCTGAAGGGTTGTATTGGGCCCAAGCGCAGCAGAATTGGTGGGTTTGTGAAATCTCAAACACTTTAAAATTTCACAACACCTTGTGGTTTGGGTCCAATAAAAATTTCCAAGCAATCTCTTAATTAATGTGTAAAACACATATGCTAGAAAAGAAAGAACAAGGGGTAATCAAATTACCTCT
>CATKHJ010326588.1:0-11979 GCA_949750685.1 Vernicia montana
TCCATTTGGCATTTAAATTTAAATTGAATTTCATGCATCACTTTGCATAATAAAGGCTCCTTGCCTAGCTCTAGATTTAGGAAAACTTTTGGATGGCGAGTAGCATTGGCTCGACAACTCTCTTTGAGTATTTTGGGAGATAGCGAAAGCATTCCACCCTGCGACGAATTCCCTATCATTTCGGTGGTGTAATGAGCAATCCATACTGCTAGACCCACGCGAGGCTCTTTGACTCATAGTAGTTAGGCATATTGATGCTCTGGTGGGATAGGGATCCTTAAACCAAGCCACCCTTCATCTTTGTGCATATAGTTGCCTTAGCCTTGGACTTTAGGTTCCATGTACAGTAATAATTAAGACTTTTTGTACATATATCCATGAAACCTTTTTTATATGCATCATGACACTATCATGCATACATAAACATAAGAAACTCGAGAATAGAGTCTTATCACCCTGTAAACCAAAAACAGTGGTCCGTCACCCAAAAAATACTCAACCAATAAACCTGGTAAAGGGAATCCTTTTCCCAATATACCATTGCATCCGTTTATCCTTACTTCAGTGTAAATTCTTTCCCTTCATTTTTCTTTTCTTTTGAAGGTACCAATGGCCAACACCTTCAATCAAGATTCTATGAATACCTTTTTTTTCCAGCCTCCTTAAGAAACAAGAGGAAACTTTCCAAACTGCACTTACCACCGCCCTCAAAACACAAGCCGATTCATTCACTAATGCTCTCAGTACCCAATCTGTCAACTTCACTAACGACCTCAACACCTAACACCAGTCTATCCTCAACTAGGTTAGAGAGATGACCAATGCCACTACTGCTTCTACTCGTACCGAGCCCACTTGCACCCAGACCGGTACTAGTCATGCTCCTACTTTCACTCATCCCATTATCAATCTGACTGATAAAGGGAAGGCTCCTGAAACCCCTACCTCTCTTACTTTGGACTTAAATGCCGTTGCCCCCTCCCCCACTACGAATCTTTTTCAAAGTGGGGATTTCTCTAGCTTTCTCGAAGCTAAAAAACTGATGGAAAAGTTTGAGGCTATGGAAAGAACTCTTAAGAACATCAAAAAGCACGAGGACATGATAGATGTTGACTCCCTAGCTCTCTTTCCAAATGCACGAGTTCCGCCTAAATTTAAGATGCTAGTCATGGATAAATTTAATGGCACCATATGTCCCAAAACTCATCTTAAGATGTACGTGGGCGCCATGAGACCTTTCGGAGTGGACGACGAGCTCCTTGCTCAGTTATTCCAATAGTCTCTGATCGGGGCTGCAGTTAAGTGGTTGTTAGATCTCGACTAGAATCATAAGAAAAGTTGGGATGACATATGCAAGCATTTGTCAAACAATAACACTATAACATTGAGGTGGATGTCACTCGCAGAGATCTTGAAACCACCAAACAAGGACCAAGGGAATCCTTCACTGCATTCCTGACGAGGTAGAGGTCCAAAGAAGCACAAATGGTAAACCGCCCATCAGAAGAGAGTTAATTGACATCATTGTCAAAAATCTCCTCCCCCAATACCTGGTCCATCTACAAACTCAGTATCTTCTAGATTTTAGAGCTCTCATCACCACTGCCTCCAAGATTGAGGATTTGATTCAATCCAGGCAGATCAAGGATGAATCCTCAAGCTCGAGGTATCATAGAAACACCAGTTACACCCCCAATACCACACAATCTGCCACCTAAAAAGGAGGAGAAGTAAATGTCGTCTCTTATCACCAGCCGATGAGGTTGGATTTAAGAAGGACTTTTTTTGAACTGGGCATGCCTCTAAGCACTGTTTATAAGAAGGCCTTAAGGGCTCATTTTGTAAATCCTTTAAAGCCAAGGGCACCCCCCAATCCCTTTCCTAGGAATTATAATACCAATGAACACTACAACTATCACCAGGGGCCAGGGCATAAAACTGACGATTGTAAGGCCTTAAGACATAGAATCCATGACCTTATTGATAATGGGGACATCATCACTCCTAAACCTAAGCCCAATATCACCACAAATCCTCTCCCAAAACACCAACCAAATGTCAATCTCATTACTTCTGATGAACCTGAATTCGATCCTCTCTCCATGATCCACCCCACTCTGGACTATTGCAACGTGCTAGATCTAAATGATTTCATTGATGAAATTGACGCAATTACCTGGAGTGGGAGAATCCTTCCAGTACCGCCACAACCCACTGTGCCAAAAGAGACTATCCCAGTGAACCATAATGTTCCTCCATCTTCTGAAAAGCTGAAAGCTCACAA
Organism: Vernicia montana; assembly: GCA_949750685.1. Lineage (NCBI taxonomy): Eukaryota > Viridiplantae > Streptophyta > Magnoliopsida > Malpighiales > Euphorbiaceae > Vernicia > Vernicia montana. Next base: position 2,285 of record CATKHJ010326588.1, read on the forward strand.
TGAGCCTGAAGAAGACTTCATCCTAAAGCAGTTGAAGAAGTCCCAGGCTAGTATCTTTATTAGGAGCCTCATTCAATCCTCTTACCCTCATCGCCAAGCTCTTTGCAAGGCTTTGAATCAATGCCATGCTCCAATTGACATCTCGCCTGAAACCCTTGTGGCTTTCCTAACAAACACCACCAAGTCCATGTCTATCTCCTTTAGTGACCATGACATTCCACAAGGTAGTGAAAACCACAATTAGGCTCTCTACATCACTATGATGACTAAAGGCAAGACTATACCATGGTATTGGTAGATAATGGGTCCGCACTGAACGTATGCCCACTAAAAGTGGCTACCTACCTGGTATTGGAGGCCATGGATTTCACTCCATTGAACCAAGTTGTAAGAGCCTACGATAATACCAAAAGGGAAGTCTTGGGTGTTGCCATTTTAAATGTCACTGTTGGACCCGTCACTATGCCCATCTTTATTCAAGTGATAGACGTCCCGGTCTGCTTTAACCTCCTACTTAGAAGGTCGTGGATCCACCAAGTTAAAGTTGTTTCATCCTCTCTCCACCAAAAGTTGAAATTTGCCCATGGTACAAGTATCATAACAGTCAGAGCTGATGTACATGGGAAGAATGACATTCCAAACTCCGTTCCAATCTTGGATATCAAATCGGAGCCCTCTACTACTCTTCTATCAGGCTTTCCTTTCGACACCATCCAGTTCATTAAGGGGAAGGTAAAGTATTTGTTCTTTTTGACTTTGACCCATATGAAAATGTGGCTGTCGCTAATATGATGAAGAAAATGGATTATTTTCCAGGTTTAGGTTTGGGAAGTGTGAGGCCTCGCTCGAGCACCGGTCCGATCCGCTAGAGGGGATCGAAATGCTCATTAGGGTTTAGTCTCACGATGGAACCCTCGGGTTCGGATTAGGTGATCTTTGAAAATTATTTTGGGAGTCGCCACCTTAATTTTATTTTATTTTGGAAAAAGTTAAGGAAAAAATCCATTTGACTCTAATTATTACCCAATAGAAAAAGTGCACTAGCCTCGATTACCAAAGAGGATTCGGGGACTAGGTTTTCGGTTCATTTTTATTAATTTGGCAAATTTAATACACAATGACTTAAAATTGATTTCATGAACATTTAAATGAATGAACAATTATGAATGAATTAAAGGAAAATAAAGCAATAAAGAAAATAAGCATTAAAGTAATTAAATAAAGAAAGCACAAAATTACACAAAGAAAGTGAAAGAAGGGGGAGATTCATTTTAATTGGATTTGATGCTTAGCATGCCTACATATCCCTTCGAATGGGAATCAAAATCCACGTAGTTTGCCTTCTTGCGAAGGTAGTTTGTTTAGTCTGAAACTTTTATCATGTTTTAATTCATTGATTAAAGGTGAGTTGGTTGATTTTAATCAAACAGATTTGATTACAAAGTTGTTAATTAAGTCAGGTTTAATTAACAAACAAGAAAGGATCAGAACAAGTTAATTATTTCAGTTTCTAATTAACATGCCTTTAAAAGTGATTTAAAAGAAAGGGATTAAGGAGAAGGGGATCATGTAAAAGAAATGGGGAAAAGCAATAATTATACTATAATTAAAGAACTGAAAGAAAGGGGATAGAAGAAAGAGGGAACATGCAAAGGGAAATAATAATAAAGCAACAACAAGAAACTAAGCTAAAAATAAAACAAAACAACAAAGAAACAAAACAAACTTCAAAATAAATAAATGAAAAAGGAAGAAAATAAATACCTTTTGAATACGGCTTGGGGACGTATGGACGGAGCGGGCGACCGGATCGCAATTCCACCTTGACTTGACTCGGTAGAACCAAAGCCTCTAAACGACTACTAGGACGGCGCTTCCCTCGAATTGATTTGAGAGAAACCACAAAGAACCACCCAAAACAAAAACTTTAAACTAGGAAAGGCAGCTCTTTCGAATCAAACCTTAGGGAAACTATATGCTTTTAATCAAATAGGTTTGATTTGGCAAGTGAGATTGTGTAGAAATGAGTTGGGGGGGTAGCTTATATAGGAATAGTAGCTAGGAACATTTTTCACTTTTTCCAATGTGGGAAAACGGATCAGAAACATTGAAACTGCACAGAGCTCTTCTGGGACCGCACAGAAGAAACCAGGACCGCACAGCAGGGCAGGGGACCGCACAGGCTTGTGCGGAACCGCACAGGTCCTGTGCGGTTCCTGTAGGGCCCTGTGCGGTCACACAGGTGGAGCGGGGTTGATTCTTTCTATTTTTTGATCACTTCTTTCCCATTTCAGTTTTCGAGTCCTTTTTACACGTCCGTGGGTTTAGACGGTGTGAAATTCAGGGTTCACACATATTAAATTTAAGAGCCAAATCGAGATTATTTAAAACTAAAAACCTAATCCCCGAGCTCAACTTGGTTCAAAGATTAGTGATTTTTATCCTTGGGTAAATTAATCAAAGATTAATAAATTGGAGTCAAATTGGGTTTTTTCCTTAATTTTCCCATTTAAATAAATTAGGGTGGTGACTCCCAAATCCTTTTCAAAAATAAAATCAATTTTTCGAGGCGATAGCCACTTCCAATCGTGAACACCGAAACTCGTACCTAAACCTCTCTTAAAAATCTCTTGCCTTTCCTTAAGGCTTTCATTTTTTCCCGAGCGAAGGGAGGGGCATTCTGGCGAGGCCTCACAGGGTGGAATGCTTTCGCTATCTCCCAACATACTCAAAGAGAGTTGTCGAGCCAATGCTACTCACCATCCAAAAGTTTTCCTAAATTTAGGGTTAGGCAAGGAGCCTTTATTATGCAAAGTGATGCATGAAAATCAAATTAAACTCAAATGCCAAATGGAGATTATTTTGGAAAAAATCCTTAACCAAATAGTAATCCTCTTATTTGCTTTCCTTTTATTGAAAAGGGTGGCAACTAGTCCCCAGTGGAGTCGCGAACTGTAAGGCCTCGTCCGAACGCCCCTCCCCTCGCTCGGGAAAAGGTTAAGCGATTTTTAAGGGAGGTTAGGTACGAGTTTTGGTGCTCACGATTGGAGGCGACTATCGCCTCAGAAAATTGATTTGATTTTTGAAAAGGATTCGGGAGTCGTCACCCTAACTTATTTAAATGGAAAAATTAAGGAAAAACCCAATTTGACTCCAATTTATTAATCTTTGATTAATTTACCCAAGGATAAAGTCACTAGTCCTCGAACCAGGTTGAGCTCGGGAACTAAGTTTTTGGTTTTAAATAATCTTGATTTGGCTTTTTAAGTTTAATTTGACTTTGAAAATTGATTTCATGAATGACAAGTATTAATAATGATTTATAATGCATGATCATGGCATATTTATAAAATATATGGGAAAAATAATGAGCGAGTATTTAAACATTCACAAGCAAAGGAGAGTATTTCCTCTAGCCCTTATGGGTACTAGAAAAATTACAAGATTGCTCATTTACTCCAAAATAATTAAATTAATATTAATTTAAAATTTACATGTACAATGGATTGACATTTAAAAAATAAAAAGGGAAGGGGATTGGTTGGGATTTGGATTTGAAACTTGGATTTAGATTCCAAGTTTGCCTACATACCCCATTGATTGGGGATCAAAATCCATGTAGTTCATTCCACGGTGAGGTGGAGGGGGTTTAAGAATCGATCAGATTTGATTGATTTGGTTTGGTTTGGAGTTTGAGTGAGGGTAAGAGATTCTACCTTCTTTGAGGGTTTGTAGGGTGGGAGAGTGGTTTTGCCGGATCGGAGTTCCGTTTAGTAAAATGAGGTTAGTTAAAAAAAAAGATTAAGTTACTTAATTACCCAATTTTTAATTAAATAAAGGATTAATTAATTAAAATGATTAACTAAAAGGATTAATTAATCGAGTTGAGTGAAAACTAATTGAAAATTTGATTAATTAATTAAAATTAATTTTTAATTAATTAACTAATTTAGATTACTCAAAATGAGTAGAGGCTAATTGAAAAAATTAATTAATTAATTAAAATTGATTTTTAATTAATTAACTAATTGAGATTACTCAAAATGAGTGAGAAAATTAATTAGAGAGAGAGAATGGAGCAAGTGGATAGCAATCACAAATGCCCAAGGTGTGTGTTGAAATGAAAATGAATGTGGTATTTATAGGTTAAATGAGGTGGAGGTATTTTAGGTAGTGAAAGAGTGAAAAGACCAAAATAGTAGGGCCTTTTGGGCTGAAAAATCAAGTTGGAGGGGTAAAATGGTCAATTTCCAAGACAGGAGGGGGGACCAGTACCGGACAGCCCGGCGGATCCACCGGACTATCCGGCGGCTGTTGACATGGTAGTACAGCAAGAAAAGATGACACGAGTTGGCGGCTCCATTGCCGGCAGTCCTGGCGGCTCCGCCAGGGGCTCTGACGAACAGCACTAAGTGCAGAATTTTTTTTTCAATTTTCGGGTTAATTTTTGAAACTTCCGGGTCAGTTTTTGGGGTATTCTGAAGTCTGAAAATTATCGATCAGTATCGATGGACTTGAATTTAATTATCGGACATCTTAGCAGTTAGTTTTGGGAGAAATCCAGTCAGTTTTGGAAAGATGTTGTCTGGTACAGATAATTCGGCTAGGGTCGGAGAAGTGATATCACTCCAGTTAAACAGATAGCAGGACCGCCGTACCGGCTCTACGTAGCATATGAAATTCAGCATGTATCAAGCTGTGGCAGCATCATGAGGATGCAAAATTAGGGGTTCACAGCGCCCCTTGTTGGGTTTCTCTACTATATTTTAGTCTCTTTTTTGATCCTTCATCTGATCTCCATTTTTCTTCTGGTTTCCTCCGATTTGGCACTCCCAAGGATATTTCCAGAGATCACAAAACACAAGAAACAACTCCAAAAATAAAGAATTGTGATCAAACCAAACAATTGAAGCAAAGTAAAGAAGTACACAAAAATCATAACTTCGAATCAATCCTAGTTTTAAGCAGATTCTAATCACGCCACTAAAACCGAAACAACTATCATAAATCAAGAAAAAACTAAGTAGTTGATATAAAGAATTTAGAAAGAACAAATAATGCATATTAAACATCATAGTTGCGACTAAAGATGGTGAAGAACATAAAATAGACATGGAAACACATAAATCAAGTAGAGGCGATTGAAGACTCGCCTTAGTCTACCTCCACTCTTGTTTAATTTACCATAGATGAAATAAAACGAAGTCAATGAGATAAATCACATAATTTGAGCCAAAGGGAAAATACATATATCATATTAAAATGAAGATGCATATAACCAAATAAAAATGAATAATACAATAGAAAAATAAATCAGAAAGGGATTCGATTGGGACCCCATCCCAATTACCTCCCTTTTATCTTCAATCAATCAACCAAAAAAATTAGCATCAAATATAAATAACAAACAAAAAACTAAAATGCTAAAATTAAGCAGTGATAATAAAAACATATAATCCAAGAAGAATAATGAGGATAGACGTTAAAATGGAAAAGAAATCGATTAGGAACTCATTTTGATCATTTTCTTTTCTTTAGAATCAATAATAACACATCTACACCTCACATATAACCAATAAATAACAAATTAATATATGTAAATACATGATTATGAACACAAATATGAAATATGATGAATGAAAGTAAATAAATAATAAAAACATAAAGGAATCCCCCTTTTCTACCTATCCCTTGGCTAATCCAAATCCATTGAAGGATTTGAGGAAAAGGCAATCTTTGGTAGGAGGGGATTCAACCCTCAGGTTTTACATCTTTTGTATACCTTGTTCTTCTTGAAGAGTCTTTCATAAAACATTAGTCTTTAGGAATTTCAAGTATTTTGATTTCTTTTTTTTCTTAGGTTTCTAAAGATGAGAGGGGAAGAAGATGAGAGCCTTAGGGTTTCTGATGATCATAATTTGAAAATGGGAAGCCCTCTTTTAGAAAATGATTTTTCCTTTTATATTTTGGCTTTAAAAAACTTTCATTAGAAAAATAAGATCTTATCCTTAATTTAGGGAGTTAATTCTTCAATTAACTCGTCAAATTAAAGTTAAACCCTAACTTTCCATTAGAAATTAATATGGAGGGGGTTAGGCTGGATTAAAAGATGAAATTTGGGCTTAAAGATGGATCGGAGGCCCAAAAATGAAAGCCCAGCAGACCAGGGACTCTTTCCAGGGGCATGCACCCCTTGTCAGCCACGCAAAGGACACACAAGCCAGGCCTGTGGCATAAGGCAAGAAGTTAGCTTTTGAAAGATTCGAGGACCAAAATGTAATTTTTTAAAATTCATTTTAACCACCAAATCACAAGGATTTCATCATTCAAAACCAAAAAATTCAAATTCATTTTCATATTTTCGAATCTAAACCCCTTTCCGAAGCGTTTTCTGACAAAAACTCCAAATTGCACACTTTCAGCCCGAAAAGACTATGTTTGTGATCTAGTCTTCAAGAGAACCATTTTGTTCCTCATCATTAGTTTTCAAGGATAAAAATTAAGCATTCACAATAGGCCAAAACAGATCTAGATGTAGTAGCTCTATTGGCTTAGATATGGAAACAACAGCCTTAGGTTTAAATGAAGATCTAGTTTGCTTACCCTTTTGACATGCATCACAAATATGATCTTTTTCAAACTTTATCTTGGGCAAACCCTAAACAAAATCTTTCTTTAGCAATTTGATATTAGATGCATATTGCATGACCTAATTGTCTATGCTAGAGCCAGTTATTTTCCTCTACTGAAATTGGACACTTCTCATTTATTTTTCATTTATTTAAGTCAATCATATATACATTGCTAATCCTAAGTCCAACAAACAAAGTATGATTATCATGGATCGATTGTACCTCACAGTGAGTGGACTCGAAGATTACCCTTCTGTTTTTATCACACAGTTGACTTACACTCAACAGATTGTATTTTAGGCCGTCTACAAGTGAAACATCTTCTATTGGTAGATTTGATTTGATTATACCTGTCCCAATAATTTACCTTTACTCTTGTACTCATACTTTATAAAGACTCCATTAGTATCTTTAAGTCTTGAGAACTTGGAGCAGTTCCCAGTCATGTGCCTATAGCAAATGCTGTCAATATACCAACTGTCTGATTCTTGTTTGCTCCTTAGGTATACATGTATGGACTACATAGATTTAGGTACCCAACCGAGATTGGGTCATTTGGGGTTAGTAGAGGTATGTTTGGATCTTAAGTGTGTCCAAGCCTTTTTCACTTGAGTGCAATATTCAGAAGTATGATCAAACTTATTACAGTGCAAACATTTAGCATTCTTATAAGAAGATGATCCAATTTCAAAATTAGACATCTAAGTATAATTAGATGCATTTTTAAAATATACAGCAGATGACTTAGCACTTAAATCTTTGAATTTATTAAATTTCTAATCATGGTTGTTTCCAAAGACTTGGGCATTTAGTAAAGCATCAAGAGCTCTTTTTCCTTTAGTAAATCTTGCTACATCTTTTTTCAACTCATTAATGCATCTTGTCAAGTTTGATCTCTCAAAGTCTAGTCTTGAAATGATTGAGTTGTTTTGAATCAACATTTCCATTTGCTTCTCATTCTCATATTTCAAAATCTCATTTGTTTCAAAAAGTTGTTCATTATTTTTTTATGACATTTGACAAGTCTTGGCTCATACGCTCAATTCTTGCAAGTAAAATTTCAATTTTCATGTTCTCAACATGCAATGCTAGGTTTTTCTCAATAAGACCATTATGTTTTGACTTTATGCTTAAATATTTCTTTCTCAAGATCTTATGCTCTCGATAAATTTTAACGAAAGCATCAAGCATTTCATCATCATTAATAGGTTCATATATATTTACCTCATTTTGGATTTTTGATTCGGACTTTGATTATGTATGGTCGTCTAGTTTAGCCATCAGACACAGATTGGCTACATCTTCCTCGTTTAATCTTCCATCATCTTTTGAAGACGATGTTTCATTTCCACTTCAGGTTGCAATTGCAACTTTGTCTTTCTTCTTATTCTTCTTTCTGAGCTGTGGACAGTTTGGCTTGATGTGACTAGGCTTGTTACATTCATAGTATACTACATCAAACAACTCCTTCTTGGCTGACTCTATTTTAGGTGAGGTGATTTTCTTGAATGGTTTTCTAGATTTTCTTCCACCTTTCTTGAAGAATCTTTTCATTCTTTTTGCCAAGGCTGCCATTTCTTCATCATCATTGGTGCTAGAGCTATAGTCACTTGAGTCTACTACAAGGGCAATCCCTTTCTTCTTCTTGTCATATGATTTCAAATTCTCATATGACTATCTTTTAGTGACCATCATTTCATGAGTAAGGAGAGATCCAATAAGTTCATCATAAGTGTAGACATTCAAGTCTTTTGATTCCATTAGCACATTGACTTTAGATTCCCAAGCTTTAGGTAGTGACCTCAAAAGCTTTTTCACTTGCTTTGCTTCGATGATGTTTTTGCCAAGTGATTTCAACTTGTCCACAATATCAATGAACCTAGTATTCATCTCAGCTCCAATATCATATTGTCTCATTTGGAACATTTCATATTCTCCCACAAGAAGATTAATTTTAGACTCCTTGACCTGATTGGTTCCTTCATAGGTAACCTTAAGTTTGTTCCATATTTCCTTGGCCAAAGTGCAAGATGATACTCTATTGTACTCCACTGGATCTAAAGCACAATAAAGTATATTTATGAATTTGGCATTATGCTGAACTAATCTCCAGTCAACATCTTTGTATTCTAATTCTTCTTTAGGCACTTGAGTGTCACGATCATACTTTCGAGCCGCGACGATCCTAGGGCATGGGTAAGCTTAAGGCCACTGAAAACCCGTAGGAACCTTGCCAATCAATTATCTATCAATATCATGCAATCCAATCTCAAACAATCCCCCAAGATCTAAACCAACAACCATTTCAATCCACATTAATATCATCATTAACATTCTTAATTCAAATATAATATCATCATACCATATCTTAATGCCTTATGGACTCAAAAGAATAACATCCAATACATTATACTATTCATTTCATTTACCATGAAGCATCTAAATTTTTACATCATCATCATCTATACAACATAAATATAAGGAATTGAGCTATTACATTAATCAATTGAGTTTATGAGAACAGGAGAAGGAGAAGGCCTTGGAAACTTAAACGATAAATACTAGCTCTCCTGAAAAAATTAGAATTGATAATGAGATAACGCAGTGAGTAAAGATTATACTACCATAACTTGTGAAGCTTGGTGATTTAAGGTTGGTTTACAATAACAGTTCATGGTTTACATTTCAATAACAATAACCAATCGGTTCAATAACAATGAACGATTGGATTCAATAATAATAAGCAATAGGTTCACTATCAATAATCATATGGTTAAATTTCAATAACCAATCATTTAAAAAATATCAATCGATTGGAGGCAATAACAATAACATATCATGTTTAGTAGAATCATATCAGTACAATAAGAGTATCAAGTAACTATGTCTTAACGTTCTCCATATAAATGACATTATGCTCATAGGCATTACCGAGAACTGAGGCATAGAACTTACTCATCATATTATGTCAATATCGAAGTAGAGGCTCATCTTATCGGAGCATACCTTCACCAATACGTAAGATTGATCAGATCTTATGGCTAGGGCAACAAGCCCTCCCTA
>CATKHJ010326613.1:0-16944 GCA_949750685.1 Vernicia montana
AAGTATCAATTGAAACAAAACACATCATACATATAAAATCCCTAATAGGCCGAAATCATGGAATTGGGGAAAACCATTTCATGTTCATCTTTTGCACAAATTGACACTAGAATCATTCAATTGACATGCCAACAAGTAAGAATATGCATTAAAAAAAAATTATAGACCATGGAATCAAAATTCCATGGTAGGCCGAACCTTACATTTGAAAGAAGAAAAGAAATGTTCATGGTATAGAAAAATTGATTCAAGAAACAACCTTAGGATGGTTGGATGATGAGTCTTTATTAAGGTTCAAGCTTGGAATCCACTTCTTCTTGAAAATCTATGGAGGCCGAACCTTATGTGTTCAAAAACAGAAGAAATATTCATCTTAGGGGAAAAATAATTTAAGATTTGTTGAAGGAATGAAGAATGGAGAAGGTTTTGTGAAGGACTTACCAAAGAAATCCCTCTCCTTCCTGTACTTCTTCAATGACCGAACCTAGCTCTTTAATGGATGATGAAGAACTTGTGTCTTCTTTGGAGAAATGAAGAAGATGAAGATGAGAAAAAGATGTTTAAATATTCTTTGTGTAGGTTTAGGATTTGGAAGTGAAATGACTAATTTAACCTTAATGAATAAGGGTAAGAAAATCTAGATCATGGACAAATGGTCATTTTACTATTCTCTTAACCATTTCACTATTCTTTTATTCATTGAGTAAATAGCCATTTACTGACTACTTTCATCATTCAAAATGATGACAACTAAATTACCTAATTGATCCTCCAATTCTTCTTTAATTACACACTCATATATAAGTAATCATAAGATTAATCTCCTAATTGATCCCCAAACTCTTCATTAATCACATACTCATGTATAATTAATCATAAGATTAATTATTTTGCACAATGTAAAAATAATGCAGTACAATTATAACACAGTGTAATTAATTAACAGACAGTGTAGAAAATAATTCTGTGCGTTAAATAACAGACCGTGTTGGAATAATACTGAATAATCACATAGGTAACAGTGTTGATATAACACTGCACAATTAAATAGCAGACAGTGTAGAAATTACACTGCATAATTTAATTAATAGACAGTGTAAAAATTACACTGGATAATTAATTAACAGACATAATGAAAAAATTTTCAGGAAAAAAATGTAGGGTATTACAATAAGCAACCAAGGCTACATCAGATACATCCCTCTATTCAATAGGGTTACGAATTCTCTGCATCTACACATTATCAATCATAAGCAACATTTTACAACTTATTAATAACATTTAGCAACAACATTCATACATATCAGAAAGGATGATAACTTAATATATTACGTTAACGCTGATCTAACTTAGCGAAATACTTTACAGACAGCAAGGAATCCTATGCTCCATGTTTTGACTTACAACTCTAATTATGTAAAAAGATTAAATCTTCACTCTGATACCAACTTTGTCATGACCCGTCTTTGAGCCATGACTGTCCTAAGGTATAGGGAGATATAAGGTCACCTAAACCTGTAAAACCCTTATAATAATTGTTGACTTCCATTAATTTCCAAGTTATCATTACCCCAGAATAAAAATCATAATTACCATTCCTTAATATCCAATAACACATTAAACATTTATGAAACACTCAGTTGTCTACTCAATACAATATACATGCTTTTACTTTTGAATTCCATTTTCCATCAATTTTAGCACAGTTCACTATAAATATCTTAAGTGCTTGGACTGTAATGTCATTATATCATATCACATATCATGCAGACGAAATTCTATTTACTACATTATTACAGACTTTAAAATTCATGGAGCTCTAGAGTAAACTTCCGATTAATACATATCCATACCATATCATCAAAATAGCAGTGCAATTCCCAAGTGAAAATATAGAACTTGGAATTTACCTTGCTGACCTATCAACTGGTCCTGAAAATAAACAACAATTATGGAATGAGACAAAACTCAGTGACTACAGAATAATATAATACAAAATGAACAAACATTGTATGAACAATAATGGTTTCTCTTAACAATAAAGCGATGTTAATCAAAATTGTTTTTATGGAATACTTTTTATAATGCTTGCCAAAGAGTTGCAATGCATTTCAAACAAGAATTGATTGAGCATAAAAACTCATATTCAAGGCACAAAACGTAAAATATTATTAAGTACTCACTTCGAAACTTCGTAGCTCCTAATTAGTATTTAACGTGACTAAAAGCGAGACTCCTCCATATCTCGAATAATACTCTTTTCTTTTGATTCTACAATCACATTACATAAATTGTATATTAACTTCTATCCCTTTAACCTTACTAACCATACTTTACTTTTCCCTTTCTTAACCATAAACAAACGTCACACACATTCATATTATAAAAATTAATCATTAAATCAAACATTCTATATTTTAACCAAATATCAAAATCAATGAATTTAATTCCTTTCCCTTTTCAGTTCCATAATTAAATTTCATATTCTACACATGAATCAAAACAAATATATTTTATATTAACCCATGATATCAATTTACACTTTAAAAATCAAAATCCCTAAATAGACCAAATCCATTAATTTGGGAAAAATCATTTTCATCCAACCAAATTTCAAATTGTTCTTAAAATCATTAAATTATTTCATATTCAAACGCAATTAACCAACCAATTTCAATAATTGAAGCTAAATCTTAAAATTCTCAATTTGCTCCATAAACCCTAGAATTTGGGGAAAACTATCAATTTCGCATTCAAATTTTAAATTGAACATAAATTTATCAAATTAACATTCAAACAATCCATATTCATCATTCAATTGAAATTAAATCACTTTAATTCTCACATACTCAAATTTCTCCATAATAGGGTGATTTGAGAAAAATCTAAAATTTCTTAACCAAATCTCAAATTGATCCTTGAATCATTAAATTAACATGATATTAAGCTTATAACATCAACCAAACATCAAAAACATTTATCAAATCACATACTTCCCTTTATATCATGTATTATGCTTTCAAAATTTCAAGTTTTGTATAAAATCACCATAATTCAATTTGACACTTCCAATCTACTTTTTCATACCCCAAATGATATTAGATATCATCAAAATTAATTTAGAACACTTTCTCCCTATACATCTCAAATGAGCCGAACCATATGAGAATTTTTATTTCAAATTGAGTTTCATGCCTTTCATACTTATTTCACTTGTTAAACTTTCAATTTTAAACTTTAATTTGCATATTCTATTAAAGACATGTAAAATAAATCCCCTTTGATTTCCCTTAATTTAACAAAACCATAGAAATGAAAAGAAAAATGAACTACTACAATCAAAAGTACTAAACTCACGTTAAAAACAATGAAAGAAATCATTATGCACAATTTCTTACCTTAGGAAATCTTAGTTTGCTATTTTTTGATGAAGAACAAGTTGTAAGGTTTTGTGTTTGGTGAAAGTTATTTTTCTTTTCCTTCCTTGGTGATACAGTTCAAAATGGTGAGAAATGGACAAAATTTTACTTATATCTAATTGACTTGAATGGTGGTGATTTTAATCCTACTAATCAAATGGTTATAGCTTAATCATAACAAGTGGTCAAAATTTAAATCAAGATAGATGGCTATGATTTTCCTTAGGTGGATGATGACTATGCATGGGTAATAATGGTGTGTATAAAGTAAAAATGAACTTAGACTTTTATTTAGAGAAAGTAAGAGTTCAAATGGTTTAAGAAATTGACTTTAGTCAACTTTGGTGTCTTACTAGACAAAGAAATTGTCAACTCTAACTTTTCCACCAACTAACTCTATTTAACATTTCTTAACCTTAATAGAGTTAAGTTTTATGAATTTAGGAGCACTAGTGGGCCGGCCATGGTTGGGTTTGGGCTTTGAAATCTAAAAGCTCATTTACAAGCCCACCCGAGCAAATTCCTGATCATAAAATTTTTCGTAACTTTCTTTATTTCCCTTCATTTAGTATTTTAATTCTTACCTTTCCATATCATCATATACCTTTTAAACATTGATATCTCACTATTTTCAATTTAAATAAACACATAAAAATACATATGCATAGTAAAATACTCAAACAATGCATTTAACATACATTACATACAAATGTCTTATTTCATTCCCATTATTATTTCTATAATATACGATCTATAGAATTTATATTCTATATCATTTTCATAACTCTTATGGACTATGAAAACCTTGGGTATTACAGTATTTTTGTAAGAAAACTAGTAAAAATGTAATATTAAAATCTTTTTTAGGCAGTTCTATAAAAATCTCTATATATGATAAGTCTTAATGAAATCTATTAAGCCCAAATTTAAAAACTCAAATATAAGAGAGCTAAACAAATCTAGCAATTTTACTCTAGCAAGAAACATTGCATATGTTTAGCTTGGTGGATTGGAAATATTTATTAAAGACAAATATTTATTTAATATGTAATGTTTATTTTAATTTAGTGGATTTGAAACAAATTTCTTTAATTATGTACTATGTAGTTGTTGAAAACAAGTATAATGTAATTTAAATGATTTTTGTTTTTGTTGTATATATTATGATTTAATTTCAATGTAATTGGTTTAAACTGAAAAAATATATATTTTTAATTATTTAAAAATAGAAAATCGCTAAATATTCGTTGTTCCGTTTTATATCGAACCATTCCATTAGATTCAAATCTCCGCACCGAACTGTCACGAAAAATCAAGACGATTTGGTGTGGAGATTATTATATCATGATTTAGTTCCGGAAATTTTTCAATTTTCAGATTTCTCCGAACAGTGCTTAGTCTCAATTTTTATTAAAAAAATTAATAAACCGAAACCAGAACCATTCCGGTTCATAACTAAAACTGAACTGTCTATCTAGAGTTCTTTTCCGATTCCACAAAATATTAAACAGAAACCGTTGGTTCAATTTCAGTTCCGATCCAGTTTGAGACCGTAGCAGGGCCCGGCCTTAGTTCTAAGGAACCGGGCCAATTAGCTTTGCTGTAGCCTCACTCACTAAAACACTGATGTAATAGATTATCTGGCTCTCTTTTAAATCAACAGGCACATTGGGCTTGGGACTCATGGCCCACTCATCTCAACATGCAATATATACTCAGATTTAAAAAAAAAAAAAAAATGATTTTTCTACTCAGGGCCTTTATTTTCTTCAAAGTTAAACGTCAGGTATCGGCTCCAGCCTATTTTTAATTATTTTAAATTGATCATTATTTTTGTTCGATTTTCTTTATTTTCAATGGAGGGTTTGATTTTTAATTTTTTAAGTTTGTTTTACTGTGCTGAAGGAGTTAAAATGAGAGTAAGAAAGAAAACTTGCATAAAAAAAATATATTTTATCATGAATTTAAGCATATTATTTTACATTAATTAAGAAGCAATGCATAACACAAATAATAAAGCTTTTACAATTTGTAATGAAATTACAATTATATAATTTGAGTCTTTGAACAGGACCTACTTATTTATGTCTAGTACCCTAAGATTATTAGATGAATAAATATTATACTTGGTGCCTTAATAAAAACCAACTAAAAAATTAAGAATACATCATTCTCATTAATAAATTAAGCAACAAATTAATAAACTAACTAGTAGCATGCAGTAATTAAATTAACCAGCCAGCTAGTGTCCTCCCTCTCCAGGGCTAGGACCTTCATTCTTCATGCCCCCAAAAATCTGTGAATTTGTAAACTTGTTCCCTTGCCCTGGGCTTGGACCTGATTGCTTAATGGCACCAAGAGATAATCCATCAAAGAAACTCTTATCCCAAATCTTATTAGGTCGATGATGATCAGACTCTAAGATATTCAATGGTCTGGCTTGTGTTGTAGAGCCAAGCAAGACAAGAAATAAAAGAACAAGCAAGAAAAACAAGCTAAAGTTCTTGAAGTCCCTAGCCATATTAATTCCTTTGAAATGTATATTTATAAAGATCTTAATTAAAAATTTGTAAAATGTGGGTAGTGGTGAAAAGGGTTTTTTAAATTTTTTTTTCTATTTGTTTGTGATTAATGGTGTGAGGTTGGTTGAGGCATATTATATTACTTATATATAGTGTTTCTAAATTTTGTAAGCTAACCGAATTTTCAACATTCAAAGTTTCTGAAATATATGTAAGGAAATAGCGAGGGAGGTTCATATGTGTCCGCGGAAGGCGAAGGTAATAAGGGATTGGCCGGCAACTTTGGTCCAATAAAAAAGCTTGACCTAATTAACAAGTAGCTAATTAAGTGACAAAATAATCTACTTACTTTCAAATATTTGCCCATTCCACACTACCTAACTCTTCAATTACTAGGGCTTTTATGTTTCAATTACGGGTCTTGCTTTTAAATGGAAGGGAAAAAAAATTCCATGCATGTTATTATTTTTCCATGGTGTACCTTTCAACTTTCGAGAATTTTAAAGGAATTGCGTTTCAAAATTACCTAGCTATTTCTTTAAGCAAGGAAAGTTAATTAGTATTAGAGTATGCACATTTAGTTGTTGAGAAAACTTCTTGTATATCCGCCCTGATGCTTTATAACGGTAGTGAAAAGTGATTTACATGTTTTTTAAAGTATGAGAAGTTTTTTTTTTTTTTTTTTTTTTTGTGGACTCAATGGGCCGTGGTGGGCTTAGGCATGATCGGTTTAACCGAACTATCGGTTTTGGTTTGAAATCGACGGTTTTGGTTTAATAAAATTTTCAAATCGAAACCATAACTGATTTTTACGGTTTTGGTTTCGGTTTCAATTTAAAATTGGTTTCTTTATTATGGTCTAAAACTAGTTTCGAATCAATTACTTTATTACATAAATTTTGATTAAAAAAATAATATAACATAATGGAATAATTTAAAATAAAATTTTAATAAATAATAAAATTTATTAAAATACAATTATATATTAAAAAAGACTTACACTTAATTTTTACGTTAATTTATTAAAATACAATTGTATAACTGGTTTAATCGAATCGTCAGCACGGTAGTGAAAAGTGATTTACATTTTTTTTTAAGTATGAGAAGTTTTTTTTTTTTATTCATGGGAGGGCTCAATAGGTTATGGGTGGGCCACATAATAGAGAGTAGTCATTCTCTTACACTCGTTATAAAGACGAAATCTTACCTAATGCGTAAAGTGAGCAAAATTGAACCGAAACTAAAAAATCAAACCAAACTGACTGGTTCAGTTTAATTTTTTTAAGCACTTCAGTTCGGTTTTTAAAATAGTAAATTGAATTAAATTTTAGTTCGGTTTAATTTTTATAAAAAAATTTTGATTTGAACCTAACGGATCGAAATTTTAAGATATATATACATAATATATATATATAATAACCAAATGAATCGAACTGACCGTTTATAATGTCCTACTAGTGCGGAAGAGGAGATTTGAACCTAAAACATCTCACTCTCAAGAACAATACTTTTGCCACTTAACCTATGCCTCAAGTGCAAGTATGAGAAGTTTTAAAACAATACTTGTAATGATTTACATTTTTTGAAAAATATCTTTCATCCCCAAATTGTTTAAAAAAAATTATGTCACCTCTAAAACCAAGAGGTTAAATTCGCCACTGTTTATATCTAATTTGATATTATTATTACATATAATAATTTTTGGAAAAAAATTAATTTAATTTTTGTTTTTGGAATAATAGAAAAATAACTACTTGCAATTTAAAATTTTAATTATGAGTTTAAAAATGATTTTGGAAACAGCTTTGAATATAAAATATTTCCAAAATTATATTTAGGCTATAATATAATTAGATAACAAGTAATTATTATTTATTGATATGATTTTTTTTTTTATTTTTACTCCAAAAATTATTATATATTTACAATAATAATATCAAAATGATGGTTATAAGTTTTTAAAGATTTCGTATTGGACACCAAAATATTAATTTTTTAGGCAGATTATTCGGTATACTAAGTGCAGTGCACTCTCACTCACATAAACGTGAAATCTACCTCTCACAGATTCAAATGAATTTTATGTATTTGTGAATATAAGGTGTATTAAAAAATATTTGTGAACATAAGGTGTATTAAAAAATATTTGTGAACATAAGGTGTACTAATTTTTAGTACACCAGATTATTGATGGAGGGAGAGGGGACTAAGGAGGGCTATGGCCCCCCTAACCTCTAAAATATAAAATTTTTTAGTACATAATTTTTAAAATTTGACTATATATTATATTTGACTCCATTATTTTATGTGAAAATTTTTCTTAGATGTATAAAAGTTAATTTATTTATATATATCACATTAATATAAATTATGATACAAAATATTTAACCCTCTTAAAATTTTTTTTTTTTTTGACTCCACTGTACCGATACAGTCAATAATTTTTCAACTTTTTAGAAATATTTATATTTGTGTATATATAGATATGGATAAATAAATATGTACACATACATATTCAGGAGCTTGTGTTATGACTTTCCTGCCATGAAGTACGATAAGTCAAAATTAGCCTGGCATCTTTCATTTTTTTTTTCATGATTTTTTTTCTTATTTATTTGAGTTGAATTTATAGGATTAATTTGAAGTCAAATTCGCTTAGCATGTTCCAAATTTTTTTAATAACTTTTTTTGGGTGGGTTGAATTTATATTGGATTAGCTCTGACCATGAGTCGATTTAGAATCAGATCGAACTAATTAAAAATCATATTAGAATCGTGATCGTAGTTATGATCCGATTATAATTTTGGTTCCGGTCTAATCTCTGCCCATAACTATTATGATCAGGTTTAAATTCTATAAAACCTTGAATTTAAATTGGTATCGTTGATTTAGTTTTGATTCAAACCGTCACCTAAAGGCTTTGTTTTTAAGTTTTAAGAGCAATTTTTGTAAAAAAAAATAAAAAATTAGTTTAGCTTCAGTTTAAAATTAGAATCGGAACCGTACGAATTATAATCAAAATCAAATCGTTTGCCTATAGTCCAATTCCAATTCCATAAAATATTAAACCAGAACTGTTGATCCAATTTTTATTCGATCCGATTTGAAAACGTGGCCGGAACTAATGGAGTGCTTGGACTTCAAAAACTGGATAAAATCAACATCGTCATCAATGCCATAGGAATCGAATAGTAACTCATCCCACACGTTCTATGTTAAGTTCTTCCACATGTAACGTGTGTGGAATTTTTTTTATTAATTAGGAAAAATTCATTGAATTAGGAGTCCATTTGATATGCTTTTTTTTTTTTTTTCCGAGGGAACATTTGTTATGATTATTGCTTTTTATTTCTCTAATGTAAAAGAAAAAAAAATTAGTGCTAAAATTTATTTTTTATTATTAATTATTTTAAAATAGAAAAGTTGGTTTGTTGAAAAAAAATCATAAAATTTGGAAAATTTATATATGTACACACTAATTAAACTAGCGATTTTATACTCTTGACGCATGCAATGCGTCGTGATTTTGCCCCTTTAGTAGTCAACGAGAAAATAGAACATTCATTCAAAGATGATATCATCATCAAAGAAACTCGAAGACAGTTTTGGAAGCCACAGCACAGACTATACAGTCCAACCCTTTGAAAGGGCCAAAGGGGCTGAGAGAGACTCATCAGTCCAAAATTTACCACAATATCCTCTCCTTTCCAAATTCAAACCTTTTTTTTTGGAAAGTTTTCCAAATTCAAACGTTGTTAACTTGTTAGAGTTTAATTCAAACGTGTATAAATATGGTGTTGGCAAACTTACTTTTCAATTAAAATTTATTTTATCAATTTTTATATATGATAAGATATAATTAATATAATTTTTTTTAAATTAAAATAAATAGTCATTTAGAAAAATTCTAGCATATTAAAATAAAATAATTTTGCAAAAATTTAATTTATTTTAATAAAATCTACTATTAAAAATTTAAAATACTATTATTTAAATTAAATAATACTTTTTTATATAAGAATAAAAATAAATTTGTTATTTTTCAACTATTTCAAAATAATAAAATTTAAATAAATTTTATTATTTAAAAATTTATTTCAACGATATAAATTTTATTATTAAACAAATTGGTCAGCTTTTGCAAACGGTGCTTATATGGTAAGCACAACTCTTGAAATTTGGAATCGATAGGCTACCCTGCTCCGGCCACCTTTGATTTTGAATATTGGTATGAAATTAAGAATTGGGACCACTTCGAGTCCAAATTGGAAAAACATAAAAACCACGCGTCTCTGTTTTTGTGCCATGCATTAGACTAATGTTGTAATATAGTTGAATCGAGTTTTATCTAATTTAAGCTGCGCTCAATTTTTTTTTTTTTTTTTTGAGTTTAAGCTTAGATTAAATTTGAAAATTATATTCAAATTCGGCTCGTTAATAAATTATAATTGAGTTAAGCTTGAATTCGAGCTCGAATTAAATTTGTTTTGAAACTCATTTATAATTTATCAAAATACTCAACTTTCTAAATATTTATTTTAATAAAATAATTATAATAAAAATACTTAAAATTAACATTAAAGCAAAAATATTCAATTAGTGAAAAAAAATCAAATCATAAAATTGAACATTATATGTATTATAAAGATATTAATTAATAAAAAATATACTTTTACATATTAGAATATTATATTATATAATAAAGAAATATTATATTATATTAGTCAGAAATATATATATTTTAATCAAATTGAATTATCAAAAAGTTTATAAGAGTATTAAAATATATTTTTTAGAGTGTCAAAATTATTAAGTTAATAATAATAATAATAATCAAGCTGCTCACGAGCCTATTAATCGAGTTGTTCGCAAACTTATAATCGAGTTGTTAACGAACCTAATTGAGCCGAGTTTAACTTTACTCAAATTCAGTTCGTTTATTCATTAAGTTTTAACTTGACTCGTTTATAAAACGAACTGAACACGAATGAGCTTTTATCGAATTGTTTGCGAACGGTTTGACTCATTTACATCCTATATTAGATTTTTAATTCAACAGCATAAGCACTCAATTTTCCCTAGACTTGTGGTTCATATCCAATTAGGTCCAAAATGACTTTTTGGATCAATTTAACCTGGACATTTTATTTAATAGCCAATTAATCTCTATTTTGACCATTCTTCATAGCGTGAAACAAACACATTAGTTTAAAAAAGTGTAGCATATTATTATATACTTATATAGTAAAATTATGATTTTGGGTAAAAATTCTCTTCTTCAAATCAATGACGATACCAATAACAGTTACTTATGAAACACATACCTGATTATAAAATAAAAAATCAACAAAAAATCAAGAGAAAAATCAAAGCCAGGGTCGAGGTTAGCAACGGTGGCGGGCGAAATCAAATTGCAAAATAAAAAATCAACAAAAAATCAAACATCACCGTAACTGGAGAAGACAAACACCAACTTGAACGGAGGAGTCCATAGGCACTAACCTGACGAGCAACTTGGCTGCTGCGTCTCGCTAGTGGCCTAGGTTCCCCTTGCTTTTTCATTCTTTCCTCATCAAACCCATACCCAATTCTTCTTTATTTCTTTTAATCCCAATTTTCTAATTTTCTTTCCTTAGATTCATCATATCTAGTATAAATTCAAAGTAAAATTTCTCAAATCTTTGGATCCAAAAGTTAGGGGTAGGATTAGGATTTGAAGAGAGGATTGGGAAAAGAGGAAGGCTGTGATGATCTTGGTGGTGTAAGTGACACCGACAGTGATGATCCATTGGGTTGTGAAGTGGGGATGATGATGATGATAGAAGCAGAAACAATGAGGATTTGAATATGGACTAGGTGAGCCATTTCTAATTTCAAGTTTTTAGTTTTTCTTTTTTATTTTTTTAATTCTTATATGTTATTTTTATCACAACAAGAAACTGGGGCATTACCGACGGACCAAAAATCGTCGGTAATTACCGACAGAATACTGCAAAAATATATATATTGGTATGTGCCGACAAAATACCGAAGGAAGCTTGTTAGTATTTACCAACGGAATATTTCGATGGGTGTTATGTGGTGGGAAGAAGTGGCGCGTGTATTTGCCGACGATTTAACGATTGTTTACCGACGGATAGCCTATCTAAATACAGGCACACAAATTTAGCGCTCATTAATTTCTTTACCGACGGATTGTCATGTGACATAAGTAGTTCCAAGGTACGTTAATTACATAAAATTTAGACAGTTTAATTGAGATACCGTCGGATTATCGACGGAATTACTTACGCCACGTGGGAATCCGTCGATAATTCCGTCGGTAAAGGCGTATTATAAATTGGCCTAAACTTTTATTCTTCATTCTCTCTTTGCCGTTCTGTCTTATCTGCTCTCTATTTCTCCAGCCGCAGCCCATTCGCTGCCGTCCAAACTACGCCCGTTCGCCGCCGCTCAGGTTTTTTTTTTTCAATTTATGTTGTTTTTTTTTAAGTTTAATTATTTTTGTTAATTTGATGTATTTTTGTTAATTATTTGTAATATGGTATATTTTTGTGGGTAATTTGTAAAATTTTGTTAATTTGTTGAATTTGTATTTTTTGTTAATTTGTAAATTTTATGTAATTTTGTTAATTTATTTATTAATCTGTATTTTTGTTAATTTATATTGTTAATTTGTTGAATTTCTATTATTTTTGTTGATTTTTTGGAATTTGTTGTTGTTGTGTTTTTTAATTACCGTTTTGTAATTGTTTGGAAATAAATAGTATATGTATCAAAATCTTTTATATATATATATATATATATATATATATATATATATATATATATATATATATATATTTTTTTTTTTTGGGTGTATTGAGCATATTTTAGTTGAATTTTTGAGAATTTGTATATATGGAATATGAATGTATTTTTTATTTTCGTAATTTAATTTTTATGTAATTGTGCATATTTTTGTAATTTAGTGTGTATATGAATAATTATATGTATAAGTTGGAATATTTTTGTTAATTTTCTGTATTTTTGTTAATTTGTATTTTTTGTAATATAATTTTTTTTTGTATTTTTTGTAATATGATTTTTTTTGGTAATTTGTTTATATGTTTTTTTTTTGTTGATTTTTTGAAATTTGTATAATGTTGTATATATGGAATATGTATGTAATTTTTAAGGACATGTAATTTATTTTTTATGTAATTGTGTATATTTTTGAAATTTTGAGAATTTTAGTTATAATTGTTACTTTCAATTTTTTAATTTGTTTGTAATTTTATTTCAGTTTCTTTTGAATTTTTTTTTCATTGTGTTTGTTGAATTTCTACGCTACAAGAAGTAGGTATATTAATTTTTATTATGGAAATTATATATTATAATTATATGTATAATTTAGAATTTTTGTATGTATATTTTTCATGTATTTGAAAATATGTTGCTGTACTTTTAGTATTTGTATATTTTTTTATGATTTTTTGTAATAGGCATGTATTTTGTATGTATTTTATTGAAATCGACAATTGCAAGTAAGTTAGTATATAAGAATAAATGTAGAGTGAGAATAGAATAAAAATAATAAATTAATAATAAAAATGAAATTAAAAAATAATTTAATAGTAATAATAGAATAAAAATAAGAATTAAAAAATAACCTTAAAAATCAAGTTAGTTAATATCCAAAAGTTTAAAGAAAAAATAATAAAAATGAAAGCAAAGATTATTGTTTAGTGATAATAGAATAATAAAAAAAAAAACCTTAAACTTAAGAAAGCATGCCATAAAATTCTAAATTTTAATAAAAAAAACTAATAATAAAAATGAAAGTGAAAATAAATTAATAGAAATAATAGAATAAAAACAAGAATTAAAAAAATATGGTTAAAAACTAAGTTAGTTGTATAAATAAAAAAAATAAAAATAAGAATAAAAATAAACCTAAAAATAAATTAATAGTAATAATATAATAAAAATAATAATTTAAAAATATTTATAAAAAAATAAAAAATAAAAATGAAAGTAAAAATAGAATAAGAGTAATTGATATATGAAAAAAATAAATTTAAGAGTAAAAATAAACTTAATAGTAAAATTAAAATTAAAATTTGAAAAGAACCGTAATTAGCAATAAGTTCATAATAAATCATGTAAAAAAAATTATACTAATTTAAAAAATTTAAAAGAAAAATAAATTAAGTAGTAGTAAGAAATTTATATTGAGAATTTATTATTTGATGTTGTGAATTTAATTCTTTTGTGAATTTAATATATTATCAATTTATTATTATGTTAATATAGTTAATTAGTCTAACTGTATTTTTGGACTTTGGACAATCAAAAGCCTAAAAATACAGTTAATTATATGAATCCGTAAATAATTCATTTAAAATGGCTTATATATATATATATATATATATATATATATATATATATATATATATATAAGTTTAACTATAGATACCCGTTTGGTATCCTTCTCATTGGATGATGAGAAGACACTGAATTTGTCCAAAGTGGACAGTTTAGAGAGTTCATTGTCTTATATAATTTGTTGTACACATTTTATTTCATACTATTGTTTGAAATTTCAGTTATTATCTTCTATATGTTCTCTTAGTGTATATTGAAAAATATTTTAATTTATGACATTTTTCATTTAGTGCATTAGGAGAACTATAAGGAGGTGCTATCGAAATTAGAGATAGATTTTCGTAAATGGTTCGAGTCATATGTGAGTATATACTCGTATCTTATAAGCTAATATGTTCAATGTATACTCGTATACTCGGAATTCATTAAATTATTATTTTTTGTATCTTATAGGCTACTAATCCTACAAATGGAATTGATACGAACCACAAGTATATTAAACTTGAGACCCAATATCTTTACGCCTGGAAACAACTCCTTGGAAAGCTAAATCAGATTTTCCCCAAGTCTGCGACCCAATCTCAACTCGTGATAGAGCACCTTGAAATATGATCTTGCGATTTCCGCGACACAATACCAACTCGTGAAAGAGAACCTGGGAATTAATACTAACAAAGTAATTAGCTTTGCTTGTATGAACCTTGATTCAAGCAAGAATAAAAAACAAGAGAACACTCTCTTAAGAAAAACCAAAGTTTTAATTCATTAATCAATAATGTCACGCCACGAACCCGAAGGCACGTAACCGGCACTAGGGAACGGGAAAGTTTAAGGCTTCCAGAACCCGTAGTAAGCCTGACTGCTCAATAAACGACAAAACTGCAAAATGACAGCTGTAACTGTCACCAATTAAGGGCTATGGGCCCACCTGATAAGCAAAACCTATTAAAATATCAAATCAAAACCACTCAGGACTATCAACTCAATCAT
This sequence comes from Vernicia montana, assembly GCA_949750685.1. Lineage (NCBI taxonomy): Eukaryota > Viridiplantae > Streptophyta > Magnoliopsida > Malpighiales > Euphorbiaceae > Vernicia > Vernicia montana. The sequence goes on from CATKHJ010326613.1 coordinate 15,300, forward strand.
ACCAACTTTCTCATTAAATCATCACCAGGTTACTGCTTAACAAAATATTATAACATCTGTAGTGAGGAATTTCTGATTACCTCAAAACTCATCATACGCTAAAGACATACTTTTGTATAAAATTACAATTAACATAATAACAATGCGGAGTGCTAAAGTAAAATAATATAGCACAATATAAAATTAATTACATATCTGTATAAATAAATATATTCCACTGCTGAAGGATGGAAGGCAGGGATACTCGACTAAAAATTACTTCTCAAGCTCAACCTGCAACCTGGGAAAAATTGGTGAACATGAATGAACGTTCAACTCAATGAATTATATAGTTATCAATATAACGTACCATTCGAATGCTGAAAATGCTAGTGCATAATGTCATCCATATAAGTAATCACGTAATCAATCAAGAATAGGAATTAGTCCACAAGAATCATACTAAACCTTAATATGAGGAGCCGACCCCCACATTGGCTCTTTGTGTCCAACTGAAATTACTTTAAAAAAATTCAATACATAGTGTACCAGCTGTCCCTGGCCGAAGCCATGCAGCGACCCGACTGGCAGCAGTGAGCATGAGCAAGCTCCTGAACTGTCATACAGCAGTCAATGCTCATCCATCATTTATCATATTCACATTCCTAGTGACTCTTGTGTCATCTCAATACCATCCAACATCCACAATAGTTATGCAACACATAATTAATAAATCATTCACATACATGTGCCAGAATGCTCAATAACTACTCATAGTGTATAATTATATATATAACATTCAAACAATCAATGTATGAATGCAAATGAAACTTTAATTAAATAAAAGAGAATGGAGCATTATATTAAGCTATATAACTCACAACTAGATCTCCTCAAGCGCAACATCTCGCAACTGGAGAGACGCCTGATACACAATTATTGCATAACAAATATATATATCAGGAATAGAATTTAATTACAATTAACTATCTAAATTTATAATAATTCCGCTATGCGGAAATAAATCATTCTAACATCAAAATAATTATCAGGGATAAATTTCGGACTGTCGGACGCACTCATCGGAGAGTCGCCGAAAAAGTCATTGGAAAATATCAAGGGTGTCGGATAGCGGCGAAATTAGTGTCAATATGTTCGTATCGAAACGTGGATATCAAAAATATGCACTACTCATTTTTTTTGCCGGATGATTGCCGAAAAACGCGTCGGCAGATCCAAAATTACACCGAAATTAGACGAAAATCCAAACGTTCACCAAAATTCGCAAATGAGATACTGAATTGAAGCTTACGAGATAAAGAGTCCAACGGTATGAGAATCGTCAGAAACTAAGGTCGAAAGTCGATGAAATAAAGCTCGGAAGCTCGCTGACCAGCAGATGCTTCGGCGGCGCGTGTGGCGAAGTCCGGCGACCGGGCTGATGTCGTTGGAAGCGTCTCGGCTTCCTCTTTCCAACGGTCCGGTGCATGCACTGTTTCGACGACCGAAAGGCGGCGATCCAACTCCTTTTTCCGTTTCTGCCTCTCTCTCTCTCTCTCTCTCTCTGACCTGTTTCTCTTTCCTGCTTCTGTTTCTGCTTCTCCTTTTTCTTTTTCTATTTCTTTTGCTTTTTGTTTTTTTCCTTTCAATCATTTCTTATCTTCTA
>CATKHJ010326745.1:0-13197 GCA_949750685.1 Vernicia montana
AAAAGAATAAAAGAATATAAAAGAATATAAATATAAATGAAATACAAAAAGAAAAAATTTTTGAGCAAATAAAATTCTAAAATTATAAAATATAGCTGTCAATAAAAAAGGCGGGGACCAATTGTGAGTGCAAAGAAAAAAAAAAAAAATTCAACTAAACTAAAACTACGTGTGTGTGTGTGCGCGGGGCCTGGTTCCACCATACATGGTGGAACCAGGTCCATGATATAACAATTCCAATATAACAATATGAAATAAAAAGTAATGGTTCATTTCCTGGCCCAATTATAAAAGCACACATAGTATTAGAAAAAAAAAAAGATTTGAACTACCATTATCAGAGATAATTTAGCTTATGAAACTTTTTAATAAATGGTTGCTTTTTCTTTATTTTGTTAGTTTTTCTATTCAATAAATATATATTTTTTTAGATTTATTAATATGTGTGTCTATTCTAGACATGGATGTATTTATATTTTTGTTCTTTTTTATTTTCTTTACTAGTTATGTTAGGTCTTTTTATGAAATTTAGTGGGTTTTTTTTTTCATAGAAGTATTATATATATTCTTTTAGAATTTTTAAAATTTTAAAGTTAAAATTATTAGTTTTGAATTTATTGCATATATTCAGCGAATCAAACTTGTTCAAATTCATAAAAGTCGATTTGTGAAAAAAAAAACCATTAAGCAGAGCGTATTTCTTGTAGAATTGTCAATTTTAATACTCTCCTAACATGATTGGAGATTATTAAAAAAAATTTAAACTAATTTCTTATTTTGATACTTATTGATGAATGCTCTTATATTTATATTTTTAAATCAGTTATAATATTCTACCAATATAATTGGAAATTATTAAAAAAATTAAAGCAAATTTCTTATTTTGGTATATATTTGTATATTTTTATTTATACATTAAAATGTATTTTTATTTGTATGAATGAAAAATTCATAGTTTTCAAAAAAAAAAAAAAAATCAATCAATCAATAATAATTGAAAGTAACCATATATGGTTTCTTTTAAATAATTTTGTAAGGATGAAAATGAAAATTAAATTCAAATTTTAGGGGTAGAAAGAAGAAAATAAAAAAAATAAAAAAAAAATAATATTGCCTGCATTATTATTCTTCCCTCCACATCCATCACAAACTAAAAATTCTCTCTTTCCCTCGTTTTCTGCTCTCTCTTCTCTTCTTAACCCCCCACTTTCTCTCTCAAAACCCCACTATACTCTCTTTCTCTCTCTACCCTTCTTAGATCTCCATTTCCCTTAATCTATCAGATTCTCTAATTTCCCTTTCTTTTTTGCCCTCATTTACCATGTCCGGCGGCGCTAGAGCATCAACTCGTCCGCCCACTGCGGCGGCTTCCTCTCCCCCGCCTTGCCCGATCCTGCCGCCACTTAGACGCCACCTTGCTTTTGCTACGATGAAGCCGCCGTTTGTACCTCCCGATGATTATCACCGTTTTAGTTGTCCAAGTACTAATAGAGTCGCCGATCGGGAAGTTGAGGGTATTGTTGTGAGGTCTCCTGTGAGTTTCCTTTACTATGTTCATGTACTTGAAATTACTTGAAATTGTGTAACTGTATATGTATATCTGTTTATGTGTATATTTAGTTTTGGAGTGAACTTATTTTATGTCTCATTTGAGTTATTTTTTTTTTTTTTGGGGAGAATTATATGTTTCCGTTGTAGTAATAATTTGGGTGTAATGTAAATGAAAGTGAATTCGTTTATAATGCTATTTGGTTGCTGAGAAATTGTGGGAAAGGAGGGAAAATTTGGGAATATGATAAGTCATTTGAGTTATTTGGGTTGTTAGTGAGATTCCTAGTTATTCTACTAGTTTGCGGAGCCTAAATGATCATCATTTGATAATTGTATTCACTCTTTACTCTATTTTCTTTTAAATGGTTGATGGGATGTTGGAATTGTTAATTTATTTGTAGTTGGCATCTTTCATTCGATGAAACTCCATTTTTCATATGGATTTCAATGAGGATAAGTTGCTAATTACTATATTTTTTACTTGGCCGATTCTTGTGTAATGTAGCTGCTTGTCAGGTGAACTTGTGGTGAATGGGAAGTAAGGATTGAGTTGAGTCTCAATAGCACTGGTTTTTTAAGAGACATCAATTAGCACAATAGTCCTTTTTTTTTTTTTTTTGTCCTTTTCTTTTTATAAATATTCCCACATTTGATCTGGTTTTAGATAAGTCTACATATTTCCTTCCAGCCCACATTGTTATCTTTGATCAAGGGCACATGCCTTTTCATTGAAATTTAATGGAGTCTTTATTTTCTTCTATTAGGGAGAGCTTCTATGGATTCCAAAATATGATTACACTAGTAATACTTAACCAATAGGTGAAACCGTCTGAAATGTATGGGTAGTTTTCAATATCATAGTTCCACATTCTTGGTTTTCTACATGATATAGGTGCTTCGGTTGAATTCTGATTATCATACGTCAACTCTTCTGACTGTGATATCAGCTGATTAGAAAACATTTATTATGGGTCTTACAGTTTCTTCATTGTCCAACTTCCATTATTAAAACTGGACTTATATTTTATTATCCTCGTCTCATAAAAGAGCATGTCCCTTAAGTTCTTGCTTATGTCTTTTAAAGTAGCATTATGGTTTATTTGGCTTTTACCTGCCACTTAACAAAATTCTACATTTCTTTTGGTGTTTCACAGTTGTTAAAAAGGAAGAGTGGCTTAGATGAGAATGGAGGTGACTCTAGTGAGTGGGTTAGCAGTGAGGTATCAAATAGTCCCTTCCGAACACCTGTTTCTGCAAAGGGGGGAAGGACATACAACAGATCAAAGACCTCAAAGGGCAATAGATCGGGGCCTCAAACCCCATTGTCAAACATTGGTATGAAATTTTATTGCTTGTCATGTATTCTCATTTCCTGCCCAAATACATGAGCTTCAGTGGAGCTTAGTCTTTGGAGATAGGTTGTTGGACAGCATAAATCATCTTCATCCCTTGTATAATGTATTTGCATTCCTTAAGGTATTTACTCTGCCGAGCAACACCAGATACGGACTAACCTGATGATTTAAATTCATGTGAACTTGCAGATTCTCCCTCTCCTCTTACACCTGCTGGCAGCTGCCGTTATGACAGTTCCCTAGGTAATCTTGGAAATATTGGTATTCTGGCTGGATTATATTTATTATGGTGATATTAGGTAGCTGTTAAAAAGCTTTCATGTATAAGCTGTGATATTATGTAGTTGTTAAAAAGCTTTCATTTATGCTTATAAACAAACACGTGCTAACATTTTTCAGGTCTTTTGACAAAGAAATTTGTCAATCTAATTAAGCATGCTGAAGATGGTATTCTTGACCTAAACAATGCTGCAGAAACTTTGGAGGTGATCATATTGCTGATTGGATGCTTGCATTATTGAATATCTTTCTATAATTATTAAGGGTTTTTCATTGTAACAGGTGCAGAAGAGACGGATATATGACATTACAAATGTTTTGGAAGGAATCGGTCTTATTGAAAAGAAACTAAAGAACAGGATACGTTGGAAGTAATTTGATAGCAATTAGCATTTCAAACATTCATAATATTTTGTTGTTTGCATTTGATTCTACTGAATGTTTGCATTACATGGGAACTTATATGAGGATTGATTGAATGGTGGATCAGGGGAGTTGATGCTTCAAGGCCAGGGGAACCAGATGGAGATGCCTCTTTATTACAGGTACATGGAGGTTGATAATGCTTTTTTTTTTTTTTTTTTTTTGTTGTACAAACCAGAGTGGTTTTTTTTTTCCCCACCCCTTATTATCTTCTGCTTCAGTTTTCTGCATCTCTTTATTTTAATTTCTGACTGTTCACAGAATATTTGTTCAATGCTGGAATATCCTCTAATCCGTTGTCCATGATGGCATGGAAAATGACATGATAATTATATTGCAGCTTCTCTAGGGAAACAGGCTTTTATCTTGTGATTTTTTCCTGCAGGCAGAAATTGAAAAGCTCTCCATGGACGAGTGCAGACTAGATGATCAAATAAGGTTACATGGTTGATTTCCTTATTAGAGCAGTTGATGTTGCAGTCTTCAATCCGTTAGACAGTGCTGATGCTCTTAAACTTTTGCAGAGAAATGCAGGAAAAATTGAGAGACTTGAGTGAAGATGAGAGCAATCAAAAGTAAAATGTTCTACACATAGGCTCTCTATCCAATAAGTTAATTTCAACTGGTTTTTATGCACTAGGTATTAATGCCATTATTCATTTTCCGACAATTTCAGGTGGCTTTTTGTGACTGAAGAAGACATTAAGAGCCAACCTTGTTTTCAGGTCCATATATTCTGTCCATTTCTCTTTTTCATATAATCTTTTTTGAATTTTACTACTCATCTCAATGATGCATTTGTTATTTTCAACTAGACTTCCTAACATTCTTTTTCCAGAATGAAACCCTCATAGCAATTAAAGCTCCCCATGGAACTACCCTGGAAGTACCTGATCCTGATGAGGTAATTCAATGGAAAAAAAATCTCAAAAGGAAGGGAGAGAAGTTGACTATTTTATGCTCTATATCATGTTCTTGATGCGTGAACTGACTTGCTTTTGTACACCAGGCTGTTGACTATCCACAGAGGAGATACCGGATAATCCTTAGAAGCACAATGGGTCCTATTGATGTTTACCTTGTAAGGTGTGACCACCTTTTCCATGCTCACTGAAGTTTTCACTCAAGCATATTTATGTCTATTATCTCTTCAATAATAGTAAACATCTTGTTGTGTTAATCATATGATATAAGTCTTGAGACTTATATGATCTAATAGTCTTTCCTTTTTAATACATCCCGTCCTTACAGTCAATTTGAGGAGAATTTCGAGGAGATGAATGGTGAGCCATCTACCAGTTTCCCACATGCTTCTAGTTCTGGATCTAATGAAATCCCAGCAAAAGAGAAGACCAATGAGCAGCGAATCCAGAAGAGAGTTGAGCCTCAGGTACAAATTGATAATTCATTCTTTGATCTTGATGCTTCACAAGAGCTGGCTGGGGGAATGATGAAGATTGTTCCTTCTGATGTTGATGTAAGTGTACTTGTGCTGAGTTTGTGTTCCTACTAGTAAGTATTTTTTCACAAAAGAGATTTTATATCGATTTATGAGTAATGGTGAGTGTTTAAATGGCTTGCATATGAACCTTTGGCTTTCAATCATTCATTAAGTTTTGCAACTCTGGCTTAAATAGTCCACATTTAAATAGAATCTCAGTCGAAGTATGCATGACTGCATGATTTTGAACAAGCTGATTAAAATCTTCTTTGCTGTTTTCTGAAATTCTTTCAACCTGCTTGGGCTCAAATTCTAAAACCTATCATATCTTAGTTTTTTTTTTCATTTAAATCCTATCTATTTATAGGTCCCAATTCCAAATTGTCATGTGGTTGGTGCCAAAAAAAAGGGGATAGACAGAGTTCTCAATGTTCATAGTGAAAGATTTATGAGACAACGATAGAGCCCAATAGATTGATGATAATTTTTATACTTCTCCTAGCAGATGTGTGAATTCTTTCATAAATGTGTTACGTTTTCAGAATGATGCAGATTACTGGCTTCTTTCAGATGCCGATGTTAGCATTACAGATATGTGGAGGACAGACTGTATCCTGCTTGAAATTTTTGCTCTTTTCTATTCCAATCGTTTTAACCCTTCTCTTTTTGTACTCAAGAATTGAATGCTCTATCCTTGACTCCTATTTAGCAAATGTTGAATGGAGTGAGGAGAACATGCTTCGTGCTGACTTTGGTATCCCTGATGTCCACACTCCTAGGGCACAAACCCCACCATCAGGAATAGCTGAAGTTCCATCCGGTGGAAACTCTACTTGACTAGTGAGCTAAATCTAGAAACTCACATCTCTACATAGCAGCAAACTTCAGCGTCCATTATTTACCGCTTAAAAATGCCAACACATTGCCTGTGGAGTGGAAACTGGAGAAGCATTTGGAAGAAGCTGACAGACGGTAAGCTAGGAACTAATCTTATACATTAGAGTTACATTTATTTGACCTTAGTGGTCCATCTGCAAATAAATTAAAAAAAAAAAAAATGAATACCTGGTGACTTGGTGGAATGAGTATTTGTAGATTGGACAATGATATAGGGCACAAAATACAGAGTTGAATTTGGTTGCTATTCCTTTATAAATTCATAACCATATATATATATATATCCTTGCTGGTGCGGCCCCAGAGTCTGATCTGATGTAAGAATGAGGCAGAGGATGATGTTGGAGCAGTAATTTCGCCCCCTCCAAAATTGATTGGATTGTAACATTTAAAACTTTAGAGACTTCAAAATCTTCATTTGTAAACATTACCATGGCTATAGTATCAAGCTAATTTTTCTGGTTGAAGGTTTTTTTTTTTAATTGTTCTAGTTGAATTGATTTCCTCCAAATTATACTGCATTTCATCCTCCAGTTTTCATTTGATAATTTATTGAACCTTAGTATTGATTTAAATTTGCTTTTGAGGAATTAAATTTTGGAACCAAAAGTCGATCTAAGTTCTAGATTAGTCTGAAAACCCTGTTACTTTTGTGCTAAATATATTTATTTTTGTTATTTAATATTTGAAAAAAAAAAAAAAAAAAAAAAAGGGTGTTGTCCCAAGTGGAAAATCATAAAAATGGATTTTTCTTTATTTTTTCAACCCCGTTTTCTAAGATACAAGTCCTATGTTACTGATTCTATTGATCTCTTGCTCGCGGGAAAGACCCAATTTGGGTGTGAACTAAACTCAAAAATTCAATATCGGTGTTGAACAAATTTTGGTGCAATCAACTCAAACTTTAATTTGGGCTCAATTTGGAACTGACCGTTAATTAACAGGCGTTATTGCATTGGTAAAGTGATACATTTATATTTTTTAAATAATAAAAAGTTGTTAAAATTTTAAAAATATATATTTTTAAATAATAAAAATATTAAAATTTTTCAAAAATATATTTTTAAATAATAAAAAAGTTAAAATTAAAAACTTAAAAATGAAAAAAAAAAAAAAAAGAATCCATCAAAGCCAATTACCTGAGTCACCTCCGCAGAAGCAAGTCAGCACCCCATAGGAACACAACTGTTCCAATCAATCCAAACCCATTTGCTCCAAAACCTCAAAACAACCACGAAATTATCAATAGAATGAAAAACTTACCCCAAAATTGAAGTGGGTAATCTTGAATTTGCTATAAAGTTTTCATCTTTCTACATTTGATTTCGATGGTTTCTTTATTTGCAGTGTGTTTTGCCTACTGTTGTGGTGCTTTACTCCTCTGGATTTGATGTAGATCTGGTTTTTTTTTTTTGGTAATTTGATGAAACCTCAGTTCAACGGTTCTCTATTCTTATTGGAATTGCTCTTGTAGATGATGATGCTGAAGAAGATAAAGAAGATGAATAACAGAAGAAGAGGGTTTCTTTTGAGAAAGTGCTCGTGGAGCTGAGAAAGCCCAGATCTGGGTTCCTTTTTTTTTTTTTTTTTAAATTTTAATATTATTATTATTTTAAAATATATTTTTAAATTTTAACAATTTTTTATTATTTAAAAAATATAAAATAAGTCCCACAATATCATTTTATCAAATTCAATAACGTTTGTTATTTGTAATTGACAGTCAGGTCTCAAATTGAAGTTTTAAGGGATTGATTGGGCCAATTTTTTTTTTCCAAGATTTACATTGAACTTTTGAGTAAAGTTGAGGCTCCAAATCGGGTTTTTCCCTTGTTCGCCCATGTTTATGTTCTCTGCTTGTTCTTGCGATGTTTTCAAATGCTGACCGAACCTGTTGGATGGCCAGTTCCTGGTTCAGTAACTTGACGTTATTGTGATGTCATAATTATGCATTTTTAAAATTCAAAATAATTTTTTAAAATATACTCCTTCATTTCAAAATAACAACCGTTTTAAATTCTTACACAAATATTAAGAAACTTATTACTTCAATTATAATAAAAAATAACTTAATATGATTTAAATACTCATTATATTTTAATCTCTATTTTACTTTATTAATACTTTCACTCATAATGAATAGGGGTAAAATAAATTTAAAAAAATTATTAATGCTTCATTAGTTTCTTAAAACGACAAATATTTAAAAAAAAAATCTTCAAAAAATGACAATTAAAATAGAATGGAGAGAGTATAAATTAAGATAAATAATATAAGTAAATTATTATAAATTATTAATAAGGGTTTTATAATTTTAATTTTTTAAATATTTTTCTTTTGTACTCATGAAATCTGGTTTTGTGAGTATGATTCAATGTTTAGAAATTTTTTGGTATTGATCTCCATGTGTTGTTATTCACACTGTCCTTAATTCTTCTAGCAATCTTTTGGGTCTCACTAAAATTTTTATAGTTATCTCTAATAATGATAAGCTAATTAATATGGTTTTTGTTATAGATAATTATTATATGTGAATATTATTTAAATATCATTGAGTATGTATTTTAAAAAAATTATAGTATAGGACTATTTCAGTAATGTTGTATACATTAAACTCTAATTATTTCTCTATATAAGGAAAGTTATAGTTAATGTAATAATAAGAGTTTCGAGTCTCTTTTCTCTCCACATATTTTATCTCTCTTTTTCATTTTCTTTACTTATATTGCTTCTTATTGTCTTTGATATACTGAGCTAATAAGTCGATTTACAACACGTTATCAGCACGAGAATTAAATAAATTAATACAGTTCCTGAAGAACTATTATTATTTATAGTTCTTGAATAACTAATTAAATAAATAAATAAAATATAAATTCCTGAAAATTTGGTACTTTAAATTCCTGAAGAACTTGTATTCTAAATTCCTGCAGAATTAAATAAATTTATACAATTCTTGAAAAACTAGTATTATTTATTGTTCTTGAAAAACTGATTAGATAAGTCAATAAAATATAAATTCCTGAAGAATTGGTATTTTAAGTTTCTGAATAACTAAGTATCTTAAATTTATGGTACACTAGTATTATAATTTATTAAAGAATTGATATCCTACGTTCCTGAATAACTAAATAAATTGTCTATAAGTCCTTGGAATACTGATTTAATTATGATACTATTATCTTTAGAATACAATTCATACATATTTAGAATCCCTTCACAGCTGAAATTGTATGGTGATAAAATTACAAAATATAATATATTATATAAGACATATATTATTTTTATACCTCTAGCATGCTCCTGCAGAAGCAGTATAGAGAGCGAAAATTTACAAAATATTTTAAACTTATTGTCTGTTTTTCTAATGGCTGAAAAGAACAATGATTTGCTAATGTGAAATCATCAAGCTAGACCCACTGGTACAACAACAATCTCTGAAGTGAATGTTGTAGATAACTAAAAGTTAAAACTCAAAAGTGAGATACTTTTGGTAGATAATGAGAACTCTGAAAGAGAAACAATCCACATAGATGATACAACTCAGCTCAATCTGTAGACTCCCTGAAGGAGTAATTTGGTCAAGTATTGAACTTGTAGTTCAATAATAAAATTTTGAAAGTTTGATATGACATGTCATTATGCATATAATACATACTCTCCCTTTACAACTTGTACATGAATGTGAGCCTAATATTTCTCTTCAGTGGGTTTTTGGTTGTGCCATATATGTATTAATAATACCACCTCAATGTGCGAAAATGAGTTCACAAAGGAGACTCATAATTTATTTTGATAAGGCACATTTTCCGACATTAGGGGGAGAGAAAAACATCTATTAGTGCTAAATAATGTCGAGAAATTTCCTGAAAAGAAGACTGGTTTAAACAGTTTTGATTTATGTATAAGTCAAAATGAACTAGAAGTTCATAAAATAATACAGTTGCAACAAATTGTAACTCAACTGCCAAATGCATTTATAGATGCCAAAAGAGTGCAAAGTCTCATATTACAGCTGCTAATACCGTAGTAAGGGTTGTGGTTCCTATTAAAAATAGAAAATCAATTGAGTTTGACACACGCCAGAAGCGTGGACAGTAAATTAGAATTATAGATAAAAATTCATGGAAAATAAAAGCAGCGTCACTAAGAAAATCTCCTGAAGAGAAACCTATTGAAGAGGAAGATCTCAGTCAAAGAGCTATAGCCAATTATGAGACATAGACTGAGACAACGGAATAATTAAATCCTCCAAATATGGTTCATGAAGTTGACGATCATATGAATGAAAATTACGAGATCTCAATTAATTTTGTGATACATGATAAAGATTTGATAGAAATTCATTTATCGTCGACGATGAATTTGCCTCAACAGTAGCTCTTGCAGTCTCAAGAGATAATTTGGATCTAGAACCTATGAATATAAATGAATGTCAATATAGACATAACTGGCCAACATGAAAAGAGGAAATTCAGGCCGAGCTAGACTCGCTATTTAAACGCATGATATTCGGACTTATTATACTGACTCCTAAAAAATGTGAAATCAGTTGGGTATAAATGGGTGTTTGTCCGAAAGCGTAATGAGAATAATGAAGTGATAAGATATAAAGTGAGGCTAGTTACCATGATTTTTCGCATATACCTAGTATTGACTATGAGAATATTTATTATCCTGTTATGAATATGATCACGTTCCGATATTTTATTAATATGACAGTTAAAAAAAGGCTTGATATGCGCCTTATGAAAATTATATTTATGTGAAAGTCCTAGAAGGAAGACTTATTGTGTTATTTTCGAGGTATTATTGATTTAATGTTATATTTTCATATAATTCATATTTTGGTCTATATGCGGATGCTGGTTATTTGTCTAATCTATATAAGGGTAGATTTCAAACTGAATATGTATTTACTTATGATGATACTTCAATTTTATAAAGATTTTTATAGTTCTGAAGTACCTTAATAAAGATGGTCTCATTATATTGTTTAAAAATAATGCAATATGCATTGCACAAATTAAAAATGGATATATTAAGGGTGACCGAATTAAATATATTTCACCCAAATTCTTTAATATGCATAAACTCCATAAGAGTGATGAAATAGATATGCATTACATTCGCTCGAGTGACAATATAGCAGACTTATTTACTAAGTCCTCATCTAATGTCATATTTGAATAACTTGTTTTATTGATTGATATGTGCTGTTTTAAAATATTATCCTTATCAGGGAGAGCGAATCAGTTTAAAATTGTACTCTTTTTCCTTAGTCAAGTTTTTGTTCCACGGGATTTTCTTGACCAAAGGTTTTAATGAGGCAATATGTGCAATGACAAAAAAGCGCATGAATTGTACTATTTTCCTTAGTTATGTTTTTTCCCACTGGGTTTTCTAGCAAGATTTTTAACGAGGCATATTCATGGCTCAAGTAATATCCAAGGGGGAGTGTTATAGATAATTATTATATGTGAATATTACTTAAATATCATTGAGTATGTATTTTAAAGAGATTATAATATAGGGTTATTTCAGTAATATTGTATACATTAAACTCTAACTATTCCTCTATATAAGGGAAGTTAGAGTTAATCTAATAATAAGAGTTTCGAGCCTCTTTTCTCTCCATATATTTATCTCTTTTCCATTTTCTTTACTTATATTGCTTCTTATTATCTTTAATATACTGGGCTAATAAATCGATTTACAATAGTTTTCTAATTAAATTTTCATATTACCTTTATTCTTATATAAACAATTTTTACCCATGAGTTCTTTAGGTTTTGTGCATGTCATTATTTTAATAAATCTTAGGTAGTGTTTGGTAAAACTGAAAATTAAGTGCTGAATAAAATAAGTGATATAATTTTTAAATAGTAAAAATATTTAAAAATTTAATTACTTATCGCATTCAGTATAAATTTTAAGTTAAAAATTTTAACTTATCATTTTAAGTAGTTTTTAACTTAATTTAAACTTTTAAGACGTAGTTATTAAACAAATTTAAAACGATTAAGTACTGAAAATTTTAATTTTAAGTGCTGAATGGTGTTATCAAACACCACCTTATTTTTACCCTCAAATTAATGTATATCGACAAAAAATATTTTTCAACAAAAAAAAATATTATATTTAAAAAGTTATATCCTCAATTATACTTGTAAGTTGAACTAAAATAATAAATAAAATAAAATTTCTTGAGTTAACTTGTTCGCAATGAAATTTGTTCTTTATTTTATTGATTAAGGTTTAATTATAATTAGTATACATTCATGAATTCTTAGTCTCAACGTGATTAATTTGTCTTTGACAATGTGGATAGTTAAATTGATCAAAATAGAATCATTTATGAATTTTTAGTAACAACAAAGATGATTTGCTTTTAACTATATTAAAGAGATATGTTTTATATGATGTATGAAATCTTCTTCTGATACACTAAAATTCAATTTAGTATTTTAAAAATATAACAAAAATTATTTAAGAGAGCATATATTAATTGGTGAATGGTGATGAGTTGTTCTACTTTAATTAAAGATCTTGAGTTCGAGTTCTGAGTATGCAGATACTTCAAAATTTTTAAGAGGGAGTTTCACCGTCTTTATGGTCCTATCCAATTTAAATTCAGATTAATTAGAGCAGTTAAAGCCCATAATAATTTCGAATACTGGATTCTTCAAGGAAAAAAGATACAACAAAAATTCATAAGTAATTTAACACGTTTACCTTATATTTGGAATGAGGTAGAATAAGAGAGAAAAGAAAATAAAAGTGGAAAATAAAAGTTATTTTCCTTTTCTATTATTTGGGAATGGAGGGAAAATAAAAAATGAAAGAAAATATATGTTATTTTCCTCTTTTTATTTTCTCTCTAATTTGGAAGAAAAATAAATAAAAAAAGATGTTAATGAGTGAAAAATAATTTTATTTTCCTTCTTATCCAAACAAGAAAAAAAAAAAATATATATATATATATAAGTTATTTTTTCTCTTTTTTTTTTTTCCTCCCTAAAGAAAATTTTCAAACACAATGTTAGGGTAGGCAGGTCAAATCAACCATGTTGGTATGGTTTTTAGAACATGAGTTATTTGTGCCATTGCAAAGGTTGGGAATCTTTGGATAAAGAAAGCCCGAAATGGAGAAGTGAAAGGCACACTGCCACACACAAACTAAGAAAAGAAACATGACCACAAAATAGCAAAATAAAATATTTTTCTTTTTAATTTTCTATGGACATTGCT
>CATKHJ010326825.1:0-12003 GCA_949750685.1 Vernicia montana
ACACGAGCGAATTGTACCACATGCCACACGATTGATGGTCTTCCATTCTTTCTCCTCAACATCATCTGGTTTCTTTTTTTCAATGGCAATGTCTAGACCTTGCTGAAAAAGAACATCTAGAACCTCACTTTGCCACATACCGAAATGTCCGGTGCCATCAAAAATCTCCACTGCAAATCTAGCATTTGTCACAGTAGTTCTTGCTAAAATTGACGATGTGGAACCTTTTGTACCGTCTGATATTTCTACTACAAATTCTATTTAATAGCTGTTGATGCGGAATGCCAATTAGCCCAAGGAAATCTTTTCTGATGTGGAAGATCAGTTTAAACTGCAACCACAGAGCATACTAAGATAAACCAAGAGTTCTGATACCAATTATTGTGGAATTCGGGTTTTTTACTTCCACCAATAATAACAAATTCACCTTGAAACTATTACACAGGTGAATAGAGTGAGAACGATTGTACTAATAAATCACCACAAGATAAATTCCCAAGAAAGAGAGGTGGGTCACGAATGACACTCTTAAGTACCAAGTCTTTCCTTAGCCAGAATTTTACCAAGACAAGTAATTTAATAGCATAATAATTCACTACAACTATACCCGACAATAGCTATTAAATAGACATAAAAAGAACACCAAAATTTTAACGAGATTCGGCCAATTTTGCTTACGTCCTCGGACACTACCAAAATAATATTTCAATATAGTAAAAAAAATTATAAAAGAGAGAAGAGAAAAAATACAATTTAAAGCCTTAAAATAGAAGGAGCTTTAATTGTTTGGGATGATTTACAAATGAAGGGATTGCTTCCTTTTATAACCAAAGGAAACAATCCCATTTCCCACATCTTTACGATGTGGGATTTGGGAAAAAATATAAATGGAGCCAAAAATCAACATGTTTTAATGGGTTTCCTACATTTTCGCGTGTCTGAAACGCGGAAACACAACTTTAATGACATTTCAGTGCAACATTGAGGAGCGCTATGCCCTCTAAGTCCATGAAATCTATTGTATACTTAACAATATATATATATATATATATAAGCCCTTTAAACTTAGTGCATGATTCCTCTTAATTTTTCAAAAACTTCACTTCTTTATTTGCATATAAAATAAAATAAAAATTCTAATCATTTTATAATTCAAGTATTTATCATTCAAAATTCTCTTTTGACCTTCCTTAAAAAAAAAATTCTCGCACCTATAATACGTCACTGATGAGCAATAAAATTATTTTCAAAACTGTGAGATCTCTAAATCAAACTCCACCAAAGCCTAACTTTACCTCTTTGTCACCTCCTGTCCTGCCAATAATGATCGGCCTTCACAATTGTAGTTGGTATCGATTTTGTTTTGCAATATCTCTATTGTAGTTTTACTAAGTGTCTGCATCCAGTACAGCCAAGGCCAACGAAATTATACATATAAAATTATTAAAAAAATAGGGAGCTGCAATTACTAAATTTGATTAAGCCTAATCACCAAAAAATTTAAAATTTTAATTATCTAAATTTGTTTGTCACGTTGCAGAACTAAAATAGCAAGAGACTAAACAATAAAACGTTATTGAGCCAGACCAGTAAAGCATAAACTTGGTGCAAAGAAACAAACAATAAATTGATATTTCTCAACTTTAATTAAAAATTTTAAAACAACAGTGCTTTGATTAATTTGTTTAGCAACTGTCCAATGGAGAAAGTAGGCCATGGATTCTTTAGCTTGCATAATACAAATGTAACAATTGTAAAGGCCGGTGATGTCCAGAAAGTAAAAAAACATACAAAAATTTTGATTATCATCACAAGCTTCATATTCAAAAGGTTTTTTTTTAATTGATATTCAAACTTGCAATCTCAAAGTTCCGGAGACAGACTCCAATATCAATTGACAAAAACTCATTGGATTTTATCTTTTTATTCTTAGAAAAAAACAAATAGCATGCAATTATTAGAAGTTTTATTTCATTTTCTTGTTTGGTTCACAATAATTGTGATATTTTTATTTTTTTAGGAAAAAGTTTATTATGATATTATCTTTATGAAATTACATATATTTTGAATATAATATTTATAAGAAAAACTTAGGTAGCGTGAGGAGTGATGCCTACAGTGATCTCACTCATTACATCGTAATAGAGTCATGTTTGGTGGTCCTAAATTATTTTAGATGTAATTTTTTTTTACATAATGTATATATAACTTATATTTATGTAATTTTTTTTATTTACTTTTGTAATTTTATATGTACTTTATATAATCATAATTTAAACTAATTTAAACAATATCCTAACAGTCACTAAATCATATTTGGTTGTAATATTTTTGGTAATCTTGTGTAATTTTCTTATTTATTTTCTGTAATTTATATGTATTTTATGTAACTATAATTTAAGATCATCAAACATGGCCTTGTTACAGTGTATGAAGCGAGTGTTGTTGCTCATGGCGTTACCTAGCATTGCCCATCATTATTTTATTTAGTTATTTTCAAAATTTAACATGAAATAAAAATTTTCAAACTCCATTTCCTTAAAAAAAATACAAAAATATGAATCATCATCTGCTGTAAAAGCAAGATCAGTTAATTAATTTTTGCTTTCCTAAACTAGATGAAGATGACAATTGCATAGTAAGAAAGGCAAAAGAGGAATGGTTTGGCAAGTCATCACATCTCTAATCATCACGGTCTTAATGCTACAAATATTGAAATCAACAGCATTAGTTTCGACAACAGCTCTAGTAAAGAAAGATTGTGAAGCCAAATGTGGAGATATCGAAATCCAATACCCATTTGGTATTCGAATTGAATGTTCGATGAACGGATGGTTCTTGATTAATTGCAATGAAACTGCCAATTCCAGCAGCAAAGCTTTCTTAAGCAGCATCAACTTAGAATTGCTAAGTATTGACTATTCGCATAGCCGATTACTTGCCAAAGGTCCTATAATATCTGATAGTTGTTCCGGTCATGAAACCGGACAACCTGTAAATTTCAGGCAGACGCCTTTTACCTTCTCAGGTTACAATAGATTCACTGTAATTGGCTGCAATAGCAGTGCTTTGTTAACCAATGCTCAGCCAAGCATTGTGGGTTGCCAACCGACCTGTAATGAGAAGTTTCTTGAACCTGAGGGACAACAACCTGCGTGCTTGGGCAACAGGTGTTGCCAGACTGCAGTACCTTATTATCTTCAAGTATTTAGACCAAGATTTGAGAATGACGTAGCTTACAAACAAGGAGAGGAAGGTTGCAAGATTGCTTTCTTAGTGGAACAACAATCTTGGTTTGAGGCTAATGTTAAAGATCCATATGTAGTTCAAGAATGGGATTATGTTCCAATTCTTGTGGATTGGAAGATCAATGCAGCTGCCTTGGAATCTTTCCGAATTGATAAGGAAACTACAGAGTATTATCCTATTACTTTCTATGAAGGATTTGATTTCCCCTACCCTAATAACACTTTCTTGACTTGTCGTGGAGGCTTCGCCGGCAACCCGTATCTTCCTGAAGGATGCAAAGGTTAGCCGTTTCTTCTTGTGTTTAGTAAGTCTAAAAATTATGTACTACAAATACTAACCATTCAGCTGCTACAAGCTCAATGGTTGATTTTTTTAGGATTATAGTGTTAATTACATGTTTAGAAAACCGTAATAATAATTGATTTGTAGAATTGCTAATCAATTACATTTCATTATATGTTGAATTACATCCTACTAAATATGTGCTAATTAATTAAATGTTTTCATCAATTGTTTTATAAGATGTTAATGAATGCTTGGATCCAAGAGTACAAACTCTATGCCATGGATTATGCACAAATATACGAGGCTCCTATAGATGTGATGGTCCGATAATTATTTTAGGTAAGCCTCTTTCTCTTCCTAAACTAGTGTTTTACAGATGGAAGTTAAATAGAAATATATGAATATATATGCAATGTTTGAAAAACCCATATCAAATGTGCAAGCAATTATTGAATGCATGCGCTCATTGCACCCTACATTCGCATGATTAGATCGGGAAATTCTTGTCTAGATCCCGTTCACAAACCTCTTTCACTTGAAGATAATCTCACCATACAAATCATGTGAAAACAATCTCAAGTATGGTGGGATTTGAATTTATGGAAGGGAGGTTTATATACACCAGGTTTAGACAAGATTTTTTTTTTTTTTTTTCGATTAGACCTATTCAAGGACCAGTTTCGGTCTCAGTTTTTCCTCAAATCGTTTAAAAATCAATTGAACAGAATTTGTGTTTTTTCAAGTGAAAAAGCTGTCAACCGGAAACCTGCGAAACTCCCTGGAACCAGAATTGTCAGCTTCTGTCCAGTTTGAAACTGTGATACATGGGATCCACTGATTTTGAGAATGGTGGTGAATTCCACGTAAAATACGAATCAAGATGCATTACACTAGGTACATTATATAAATTCTCTAATCCAATAACCCAATTGTGTTTTCTTTTTTTTCTTTTTTCTTTTTTTTTGGTAAAGCAGGTGGTATTGTGAGCTTTGGAGTGTTGATCATTCTTATTTGCATATGGTGGTTATCTAAATTTATTAAGAAAAGAAAAAAGATGAAGCGTAAGAGAAAATTTTTCAGGCAAAATGGCGGTTTGCTATTGCGCCAACAAGTAAATTCAAGTCTTGGCAATGTTGAGAAGACCAAAATATTTAGTTCTAAAGAGTTGGAAAAGGCAACTGATCAGTTTAATGTGAACAGAATTCTTGGTCAGGGTGGTCAAGGTACTGTTTATAAAGGAATGTTGGTAGATGGAAGAATTGTTGCAGTAAAAAAATCCAAGAAAGTAGATGAAGCTAAACTCAAAGAATTCATCAATGAAGTAGTTATTTTGTCACAAATAAATCATAGGAATGTGGTAAAGCTACTTGGGTGTTGCTTAGAGACACAGGTTCCTTTGCTTGTTTATGAATTCATTCCTAATGGAACTCTTCATCATTACCTTCATGATCAAAATGAAGAGTTTCAGTTGTCATGGACAATGCGTTTGCGAATCGCCATTGAAGTTTCAGGAGCTCTTTCATACTTGCATTCGGCTGCATATATTCCAATTTATCATCGAGACATTAAGTCGATGAATATACTTTTGGATGAAAATTATAGAGCAAAAGTATCAGATTTTGGAATTTCAAGATCTATTCAAATTGATCAAACTCATCTGACTACTCATGTACTAGGCACTTTCGGATACGTAGATCCAGAATACTTTCAATCAAGCCAATTTACTGAAAAGAGTGATGTTTATAGTTTTGGAGTAGTACTCGTTGAGCTCTTGACCGGACAAGAACCAGTCTCCTCAACAAGAATAGAGGAAGGTATTGGATTAGCTGCACATTTCAATCTTTCAATGGAAAATGACAAACTCTTTGACATAATTGATCCTAGAATCAAGGAACAGTGTGATAAAGAACAAGTTATGATAGTTGCTAACCTTGCAACAAGATGCTTGAACTCAATCGGTAGGCGAAGACCAACGATGAAAGAAGTGACATTACAGTTGGAGGGGATTGATTTACATCAAGAAGAATCGAGTATTCAACAAAAAACTACTAATGAAATTGAATCCAACCCTTCAGACGATTCTTTTACTTCAACGGTCTGATGTATAATCTAGCTTGCCCAAGACAGGCTTTAACTAAGCAGGGTTGGCATTGATGAAACATAATTCTAGAATATAAAAATTGTTAGGACTGCAATAGACAATTGAACCACCAACCTACTAATAGAAAGTGTATTAAATTGTGTTCGGTACCAAATGAACATGAAATTCATTTCATATAAATCAATGTTGGCTTCCCCTGTCACTAGTCAACTTTCACCCATAGGTACATAAACACATCCATGAATTATGCTTAATTTTTAAGTAAAACTAGGAAAAAGAATAATTTAGACAGCAAAAATCAGTTGTTCAAAAGAAAAATACAGTAATCATATTCTAAGTTATTTCAAGTCATGAAAATAAGGGGAAAAAATAATATTTTACTCGCAAGGGGAAAAAATCACCTACATATGATTTTCACACTAAGAATAATGATTCAATGTGATTAAACTTTTCCAAGACATTCCAGTATATATCATGTATAAAGTAACCAACAAGAAACACAACCACCCCCTCAATCTGTGAAAGGATCAAGAGAACGCTACCAATAAAATTGCAGTCTTATAAGCTAGAGAAATTTCATTTTTCCCTTGACTGAAGTCTTTGCCAACTCTATGCGACATAATGCTTTCTGTTTTCCCGTCAATCCAGAACATGATCCAGTAGCTCCTAAAGTAATAGCAAAGTAAAGATAGACAGTGCATAGGAAAGCCAAAAGAACCAAAGCCGTTAAGAGGAAACGGTGCCTCTGAATGAGTGTCGACCAGCTACCCAACTCATCCCGTGGGAATTGTTTCCGAAAAGACGGTGACCTCCGATGAGGAGAAGATAATATGTTGTCAAGAACCATAGCCTTTAAACTGAATCTCCTCGGCCAACCTGACATGCCATGCCAATTTGTGTTGATGATGACAAGTAGAAGACACAATTGAAACAAAATTTCACAGAGAACAGTAAAACATCATGAGGGAACTATTATCAACGTTATGTTATTAGTCAGACTACAATATAAGCAATGCAAGGTTTTAATTTAAGAAAAGTGATGCAACTTTTATCTCTACATCTAAAGAGTCATTTTCAATTCTCAAAAACTAGCAAATTAAGCACCTTGTTTTGACAGCCAGGGGAACAAAGACATAGAATGAAAGCATCATCCATAAAACTTGAATGCAAATGAAGATATGATATACATCATCATATATAGGAGCCAAAAAATCATTGACTTCAACATTCTAATGATTAAGAGATTCCAACGAAGAAATAGAATGATCTCCTATCTTTTAAGCAAAGAAAAGAGAGAGGGGAGGGTGGGAACTATCTCATCTTTATAGTGATTAATTCTGATTATAGATATCAGAAAGTAAAAATACTAGAAGAATCAGCCCTTGTCAAGCTATCCTTGTTAAGTGCCTTCAACCGAAACAAATGGCTTCAGCAGGGACAGGCTACACGATCTTCAGCAAGACAAATCAGTAATTTCACTGACTTTAGCTCATAGTAAAGTTAAAGACAAACAGAAGTAATCTTTTGACATTCAACAATGACTTCTAAAAGAGCAGATAAGAGAACTTTTCTATATACTATATACTAGCAAAATAATGAGACCTTGGCATGCAGGCCATATATCAAATAGAGTGACTCCAATTACCAAGTAATCACCCATTGACAAATGTCATGGTAGGGAATGAAAAGGCCAAACTGTTGAAAATAGCATATAAATCATAATGAAAAAAATCCATTTCTGTTATTTTACTATCAGTCCTACTGTTTAAGAAACTTCAATCTTTATAAATCAAAGAGAAACCAGAGAATATGAGCACCACTAAGTTATTTAAGACCAAAAAACAAAATACAGCCCAAGAAACAAAATATTACTTGCAAAAGCTAGAGCTAATGCAAGTAGAAAGCAAGAAACAAAAAAGTTGCATTATTATTTAAGAATCAACCACAATCGAAGGACAATAACACATAGTTCTTTTAGAACAACAAACACCCAATAGACTAAATTAGTTACTTTCATTTGCAAATGGTCATTTCAAACGTTCAACCATTGTAGCAGTGCAAAAGAAATAAACAATATTTAGGATAATTTTACAAGACAAGATCACATAAGATTTATGAATCAATTTTTAAACCAAGCAAGTTCCTTTTCATTCCTCTCCCCCCCCCCCCCCCTTTATGGGACCTAATAAGTCTGTAAATCTGTGAAATTCAAACACACCCATCAATGGCCTGGAACCCTTTACACAAAACAATCAATCCACCAAACAAATAATTAAAAAAATGACATTCTGCATTTTGGGTAGCTAAGTAAACCCCATATTCTTGTTAACTAAAAAGCTAAGATTTTGACCTTCCAGCTACAACCTTACCCAATTCCTCATTTTAGATCCCTCTCTGTCTCCCCCCATTTCAAGCAAAGATCATAAATTGGTTTGAATTCACTTAAAAATCCAAAAGAAACTACATTTCGGTTTTTAGAATCAAACCCAGATCGCCAAAAACCACAAAATCAAGAACCCATTACTATCAAATTAATAACAGGAAAAACAGATAATCTGAGTGAATTTGCTCAGATCTGAAAAAAGAAAAATAGAGACTTACAGTGAGAGGAAGGATCAAGATTTTTTACCCTTTTTCCTGGAATGCTTTCTGAGAAATTTTTCTCAAGAAAATATAAAATATTTTGTAGTAATTCTTGTTAAAGTGTTTTCTCCGTGTGTCTCGGCTTTGATGTGAAAGAGATGGGGGGCAAACCAACCCAACCATACACTGGATTAGGCCTGTGGAAAGCGAGTTGTAGACGGTGATTAGATTAGAAAATATACTTAATTAAATAATTAAGTAAAATTAAATATTATTATATTATTATAAGAAAAAATAAAATAATAAAAGAAAAGAAAATTAAGAGAGAGAGAGAGAGAGAGTTTGACCTTTAGGAGGTTTTCTTGACCCTTGATGGTGTCAAATTTTAGGATACGTGCACCACATATTCAATCCACTTTTTTTTTTTTTTCAAAATTATTGAAATTAAATTTAAATTGAGTAAATATTAATTATTTATTAAAAAAATATAATAAGAATAACATTTTTTTTTCAAAATGATAGTAAATTAATCCCAATTTTTTTTTATATGTATTAGTATTACTAAATATGTAGTTAGTCTGGCTCAATTAAAAAATGACAAAAGTAATAAATTGGTTTTTCAATTTTACTATCAATTAAGAATAAATTAACTTTTTTTTTGGACAAAAAAGCCCAAAACTTAATATTCAAAGATACTGGAGTACTAAAACTGATGAAAATGCCTGTTTGAAACTCAACCGCCAAAGATTTGGCCTCAATTGTTTTCGACAATAAAGTTGAATGATCAATTTGTCACTTTTGTCATTTATTTTCTACTTTCTCTGCTAGTAACATGTCTATGTTGATTTTAATTTTGAGCAAAATAGTGACTAAAGTGTTTAATTATTATTAGAAGGATTATACACGTATATATATATTGGCAGAACTTGAATTTTATTTTTGAAGGACAAAATTAAAAATATCTCATTATACTATAATAAATATTTTTAATATAATAAATATTTTTAATTTTGAGAGGATCAAATATTGAAAATATAACTAATTTAAAAAAAATTAAATACATATAATATTTATTAAATTTTTTAAATTTTTTTAAGGCCCCATGTTTTCACATATATATCTCTCTCTCTCTATATATATATAAATAATTTGTTTGAACTGAAATAAATTAAAAATATATATATATATTTTTAAACAAAATTATTTTTTTTTTACAAATTAATAAAAATTCAACTTGATATATATTCGAAATTTATAAATTCACTCAAATTTTATTTGAAATTTTTTTTAGCATCATTTTGATGAATAATTTAATATGTTCACAATTTGACCGTATAATTGGTCCAACCCAATTTGTGTGTCACCTCTAATTATAATAAATGAAATATATATATATATATATATATTGTGGAATTAAAGTGTTAAAATTTATTAATTTTAAAAAATTAAAAGTATAATTGATTTAAAAAATTTAATGACTAAAAATATAATATAATTTAAAATTCTGAAGAATTCCTCTTGATAAAAAATTGATATTTTTAATAATGACTAAAGTGTTTAATTATTATTAAATTTTCTAAAAAATAAAATAGTCAAAGATACAAATAGGACCATTTCCTTTGAGCTCACGTTCAAGTGAGCTCTTAATATTTTTTTTGATCTCATTAGACTCTTGACATTTTCAAAATGACACATGTAAAATCTTTCATCTATATTTCATTAAATATATATTAAAAAAGTCTGATATAGCAGGTGAGTCTTATTACTTATACTTTATATTGATGTGAAAAAATATTTTTTTAAAAAATTAAAAGTAATTAGATATAATAAACTAATCAAAACAAATGAAATTTTTTACATTTATATAATTTTCTTATGTAATTTTAATAAATTAATAACAAATTGTAATGAGTATAATTTTTTTTCTATAATTATGTATAAAAAATAAATCAAAATAATTATATTACATGAAATATAATAATATTTTAATATTTTATACAATAATATTTTTTTATAAATCATTTTATATTCAATTAAATTTGTAATATTTTAATTTATTTATTAATTTTATTAACTTTGAATTTCACAAATATTAAATTTTCTCTAAATAATTTAAAAAAAATTTATACAAAAATAAAAATTAATACCTAGGTGCATAGATATTAATTTTTTTATTTTTAACATCACTTGACAAAAATCATAAATTATGGATGGAGGGTTTTATATGTGCCATTTTGAAAATGTTAAGGGTCTAATGAGACAAAAAAAAAAATAAAATCAAGGGCTCACTTGATCGTCAATCCAAATGATAGGGTCCTATTTGTACTTATTATTAATTTTAAAACTGCAAATATCAGAATATATATTAAAATAAATTTTAGAGACTATTTAATAATTACCCAAAAATAAGGAGTAATTTTTATGAGTGAATGAAAAATAGTTATTATTAATATTATTAATTATCAATATTATTTTGATTCATGGTAATATTAATTATTATTGACAAAAGTGACAAATTAGTGTTTCAATTTTACTTTCGAAGATAATTAAGGACAACTTAACTTATTTAATTCACAGCTCTCACGTGTTTTAAAGGCGAGTGTGTTACACACGGACATTTTCATCAGTTTCAGAATTCTGGTGTCTTTGAACGGTACATTTTGGGTCTTATTTATTCAAAAAAGTTAATTTGTCCTTAATTATCTCCGACAGTAAAATTGAAAGACTAATTTATCGCTTTTGTCATTAAAAAAAGCCCCATGCCCCAATTATATTATATTGTCTAAATCTAATACTTGCAAAGTTCAAGTTGAACTATCTCATTTGTAATTAAAATAACTTACTTTTAAGTGAGTTACACTGTGTACACATTGCTCTTTCATTTACACGTGACTCTCACATGATCAGTACCGTTCCACTTAATTTTATATTTTACATGATCAGTATCTAAATTTTGCGTATGTGGTTAAATATTTTTTTTAAATACTATGAAGGCTCAATGAGTTACATAATAGAAGGTAGTTATCCTCTTGCACTCGCCATAAAGGCGAAATCTCACCTAGTGCGGAGAATGGGACTTGAACCCAAGACCTTTCACTTTCAAAAACAATACTCTTACCACTTGAATTAGACCTCAAGTGTACGTGGTTAAATATTTGTTGAGATAAACCTACTATATTGAATTATTTATATATGGCAATAAACTTATTTATGTTATTAAAAAAATTAAATTGTAACAAGTTTTGTTATTTTATATATGATAAATTTAACAATAAATCTTTTAATCAATGTTTTCAAACCCGGCCCGGTCTTAGAACCGGTGAAGGCAGAGGATCACGGGTTAGAGGTCGAACCGGGATCGAACCGAAGTCGAACCGAAATTTTAAATAAATTAATATATTTATTATTTATATGTTAAAAAAAATATAATATACATATAATTAAAATTAATAAACGTTATTAGAGTAAATAATGAACATTATTTAAAAGAAATATGAATTTGAAACAATTATTTAGAAGAAATTATGATAAATTAACTCATTAAGTTGCCATTTTGAGATCTAAATTCGAATAAGTTCCATTACTCGATAGTAGGAAGTCTATTTGGATTTGTATTCTTCTACATAAGAAATATGAATTTGAATATTCATATACTCAAAATGGTAAATGGTAGAATAATAATTTGAAACTTAAAGTAAACTCTACACTAAGAAAAGTGAGGGAGGAGTGTGTTATCCCACATTGGAAAAATATAAATTTAGAATGATGTATATATTCAAAAGTTC
>CATKHJ010327027.1:0-11413 GCA_949750685.1 Vernicia montana
AGAAGCTATTGTACTATCAAAAGCAAAAAAAAAAAAAAAAAAAAAAAAAAAAGACAGAAACATAAAACATCTAAATTCTGAATAAAAAATTTTGAAAATCATTCCATCTAAATTTACAAATGCAGTTCCAAAATCAAAATCCCCACAATGCAACAAATTGCATCAGAGATCCTATTGTGTCAGGAATTGGGCAAAAGAGAACTGTAATAAGCCAGGGACCTTTGGTACAAGGAAAAAAAATAAATTGAAAAACAGTATAGCTACATGCTATTGGGTGATAATTAAGAACCTGAAACAATAATAATTTTTCCTACAAGTTCTTGAAGGTTCTTACAATTTCCCAATTGTTTGCAGATAAATCACTACATCGATCATGCAAAACAGATAATTAGAGAATTTTATAATTGGTCATTATATGGAAGGTCTTATGATAGAGTGATTGTATGTTATTGAGAAAAAAAAAAAAAAAGCAAAAAGAATTTACAGTTTTTGCGACTCAGGTAAATTCCTAATGTCTGCAGTAAGCATGCCCGTTAAACCCATTCCTAATTTTACCCTGAAAATGGAAGTGTTCAAGTTAGAGGAGAGAAGCAGATAAGCTAGCTTTAGGCTAAAAATGAATATGGGACTTTGTTACATGAATATGAGGTGTGTCAAGACCCAACTTTTAAGCTGCGACGGTTCTCGTGCATGGGTAACCATAAAGAGACCAACTACCCGTAGAACTCATGATCACTAATAATGAATATGGTATCATACAACTACTGCCCAAGATATTAACCTACAAACCAATAACACTTTCAATACCACCTTAATCCTTCACTACAGTCAATCGATAATTCAATACAACTTACATTCAATCGATTCCATTTCATATATTTGTTGATACAAATTCATTATATAATATATAGCTGTAATACCCCGAATATATATGCATGGATCTTTTACTAACTATATGAATGATTTATAGATAGTGTATTGTGAATATTTGTGTGTTAAGAGTTGTTCATTTAGTGTATATGTAGACTAAGTATTGGGCTAGCCTAACCACAATGGTGGCCGACCATAGTGCCCAATTTGGGAGGGAAATTGAGCACAAATTGATTATATTATTGCATTAGAAATTGAGTTAGTGAAAAGTGGGTCCCACTTTTCACTAACCCAAATTTTATAATAGTGTAAGGTCTCGCCCGAACACCCCTCTCCTCGCTCGGGAAATGCCTTAAGGAAAGGCTAAGCGATTTTTAAGGGAGGTTAAGGGACGGGTTTCGGTGCTCACGATTGAAAGCGGCTATCGCCTCGGAAAATTGATTTTTGAAAATGATTCGGGAGTTGCCATCTTAATTTATTTATATGGGAAAAATTAAGGAAAAAATTCATTTTTGACTCCAATTTATTAATCTTTTGATTAATTTACTCAAGGATAAAATCACTAATCTTCGAATCAAGTTTGGGCTCGGGGACTAGGTTTTTGATTTTGAATAATCTCGATTTCGCATTTAAATTTAATTTGACTTTTTGAAAAATGATTTCATGGATGACGGATATTGATGACAATTCATAATGCATGAATATGGCATAATTATGAGACAGATAGAAAAATAAAGAGCAAGTATTTAAAAAACGAGTATTTAAACATTCACAAGTAAAGGAGAATATTTCCTCTAACCCTTATGGGTATTAGGGAAATCACAAAATCGCTACTGTACTCCAAAACTGATTAACTAAAATAACATTAATTATAATTTACATGGACATCATAAATTTACATTTATATGGAAAATAAATGGGGGAGGGGATTGATTGAGATTTGGATTTGAGGCTTGAATTCAGATTCCAAGCGTGTCTACGTACCCTACTGAATGGGGATCAAAATCCATGTAGTTCATTCCACTATGAGGTGGAAAGAGGGTTAAAAATCGGTCAGATTTGATTGGTTTGGTTTGGTTTGAGGTTTGATTGAGGGTAAGAGATTATACCTTCTTTTTGATTGATGGAGGGTGAGTGATTTTACCAGAGCGGAGTTCCGTTTCGGAAAATATGTTTGATTTTAAAAAAAAAAAAAAAGGAGATTTGATTTGATTACTCAAAATTTAATTAATTAAAAAGATTAATTAATTAAAGTGATTAATTAACCACTTGAGTGAAAATTTAATTTAAAAAAAAAGGATTAATTAATTAATTAAAATTAATTTTTAATTAATTAACTAATTGAGAGTGGGTGGGAATTTAAAAAAAATGATTAATTAGAGAGAGAGTAAAAACTAATTAGAGAGAGAGAGGAAGCAATTGGAAAAATCAACAAAAGCTTGAGGTGTCGTTTGAAGTGAAGTGAAGTGGAGTATTTATAGGGAAAATGAGGGGTGGAAAAAAGATCAAAAAGGGTCCAAAAAGCAGAAAAAAAAGAGGGGCAATTTCGAAATTGTACAAAAAGGGTCGGAGCCGCAAAAAAGGGATGCGCACACGCGTGCGACGCCTGCGGATCCGCATGGTCAGATTGCGGCGTCCTCGCGGACGGCCTGTGGATCCGCAGGAGGTCCGTGCGGACGTGTCAGTACGGTTAGCCCTTACTGACACATCTGCCACTGACGCGCGTTAGTGGCGAAGCCGCAGGGGGTACCTGAGGCGTCCGCAGGGCTCTACGCGGCGCCGCGTGGCTTCCACGCGGAGCCTTGCAGACACGTGGAGGATTCGCGTGGATGACACGCGGACGTCCGCGTGCGCCTCGGACTTTGGTTCGGTTTTCGGAGCTTTTCGGGTCAGTTTTTGAAGGTTCTGGGTCAGTTTTTTGGGTATTCTGAAGTCTGAAAAATTATCGGTCAGTGTCGTTGGATCCGAAATTAATTATCGGACATTTTGACAGTTAGTTTAGAGAGAAATTGGGTCATTTTCTGGAAAAGCTTGTCTGGTACAGGAGGTCCGGTCAGGGTTAGAAAAAATATCGAGTTGGATAGAAAAATATTCCGGTCCGCTCTGGTAGGCTTAGAAGTATTTTTGGGACAGTTTGACAGTCTACTTTGAGGAAAATCTGGTCAGTCTCGGGAAAATACTGTCTGGTACAGGTGGTCCGGTCAGGATAAAAAAAGTGCCGGCTTGGATAGAAAAATATTTTAATCAGTTCTGTGAATTCAGAATCCTTTTTGGAGGTGCTAAAATGAGGGTTCACAGCTGCCCCCTCATCGGAACTGTCTATTTGTTAGACAGTTTTGATGAGCGTGAAGCCAAAATTTTGATGGATGTGGGGTCGGAAAATGATTCCGAATGCATTGAAACTGTCTTGGTAATTTTTGGAGTCTGATCTAGCAGGTTTTGAGGGACTGGTGAATTTTCAGATACACTAATTTCTGGTCTTTTAAGCATAAGGAACGCTTCTTGGGTCTGAAAATAGGCAAATTTGGTGTCTACGGGTAGAGAAAAATCATACGAACATGTAAGGACTCTCAGATTTGAATTCTGAGTTAAAATGCTCTGAAAAATAAATTTTTATTCGGTGAATAATTGCATGACACGTTTTTCAGTGTAAGAAGCTCTATAAATAGAGCTCCTTTGCCTGCCAATTCATTTGCTCCATTTCTTCAACTCTTCACAGCTCACAAGTGAGCTTTCTTCTTTAACTTTCAATTCCTTTCACGTTTTGTTGTTTTTTTCAACAACAATAATAATTTAATTTAATCTCTCCTTTTTTTTTTCTTTTTTTTTTCATCATCATTTTTTTTTCAACAACAATAATAATTTAATTTAACCTTTTTTTTTTTTACTGGTAGTAATTAAAAACTTGTTCTTACTAGTCTGCCTTGTTGTGCTTTTCAGATTTAACATTCTGCTCTGATGGCTTCGCGATCCAGACATGGAGCTTCTTCATCTCGTCACACTGTTACCTCCTCAGTGGGCGGTCCACGGGGGCGCAATTATGAGCCACCTAGAGACAACCCGAACCCATCGCTCCTGCTACAAGAGCCGAATGCGCACGTCTCACGTGGGGGGCGTTTGGAGGTCAGTATTCCACCTTACTCTTTTTTTTTTAGTTTTCTTTTTAGAAATTTTACTTGTTATCTGTATGTACGTACATTGGTTGAATATAGACTACGACGATTAAGAATAGGGGTGGACGGTGCCACTTAGCGGAGGTGATTAAGTATTGCACCCTGGAGAGTGGCGTCCAGGCACTGCTGGAGCCCACTAGCTTCGTTGACTTTTTGGCGGTGAATGCGCCTGATCACATTAACATAATCGTAATCAAGGCCTTGGCTGAGAGATGGTGGGATACCACCAACACTTTTCATTTTGCTTGTGGGGAGCTGACTTGCACTCTGCTTGATTTGTATATGATCTCGGGGATTCGTTTCGGGATTCGGTCCCTGGATGTGTGCAACGACTGAAGGGCAACTTTCTCTGCTGAAGAGATGTAGAATCTAATTGGCTTTGATCCTCCTAGGGATAGCATGTATGTCAGGCGCATTTATCTGCACGAGAGGCTAGAGTGGTTGACGGCGAGCAACCTTGCTTCAGACGAGGTAGTCGCTCGGTTATGCTTGCTGATCATTATGGGTTGTACTTTTACCCATACTATGAGGGACACAGTGGACCTGAACGTCCTACCTAGCTTGGCTCACACGGATATATTGGACCAGTATGACTGGGGAGGTGCGATTCTGAGCACGATGTACCGCAAGATGATAGACCTATCTAGGGGATGCGTCTTATCTGTTGGTGGGATGACTATCTTTTGGGAGGTAAGCATTCCGATCATATTTCTCTGTTTTGTTCTGTGGATCTTATCTCTGCTATTCTGATAGCTTTTGTATCGCAGCTTTGGGCCTATAAGTACTTCTCCTTTATTACCCCCAGGCTGATCAGACAGCGGTTATCAGATTTTTTGGCTAGAGTGAGATGGGAGGAATCGAATCGGGGCATCCCTCGCAGGCATTCCCTGTTGACCATTCGGGCTTTCTTTGACCAGCTGGCTGACCATCAGGTATTTACCTCGTTGTTGTTTACCTCTTGCCTATTATCTTTCTCTGACTTACTTGTTGATTCCTTTTTGATAGATTGCCCGACCCTTTGGAGAGAGGATGTTGTATGCTCCTCATGTGGCTTTTGTAGAGACCCTTTCCCGCAGGCGAGCATTGCTGCGGTCTCCCTACTTTCATCTGTACTATCTGGGTGAGAGAGTTCACTTCCAGGTCATGGGATCTTGGTGTGTGTCTGCCCCTCCGCCAGTCGACATGCGCTACGGGGATGAGATCCAAGCTTTTAAAAGGCTTTATAATTGGGTGGAGGCCTACATGTATCAGCGTCTCGATCTGAATTACTTGGAGTTTTGTAACAGATTCCTGATGCGAGAGGTTACATGGCAGGGACGACCATCTACTGCATCTGCCAATCCGAGGGAGCCCATTCCTCCGACTGCTCCTGAGGTTCCATCAGCTGGCTCGTCTGGTGAGCACATCCCTGAGTTTGACCATGGCGCCGGCCCTAGCCATAGTTCCAATTGGATAAATTGGGACACAGAATATCAGCTTCCTGAGGAGATTGGATACTATAATGCGGATGGCATCATAAGATCGTGGCCGCTTCCTGAAGGTGTTCGCCCGGGCGAATGAATGATCCCTGACGATATCGCCCAGGTACTCTCTTTACTTCTCCCACCTTTAGAAATGATCTTTGGGTAGGATTTTCATTATATGTTCTCTGTGCTTCAGAAAGGATCCAAAACATCTGACATTGCCCCTTTTCTTCATGTAGGTCCCTGGAGACTATGTTCGGCGCATTTATCGCGTCTCTCGCAGGATGGAGGTAGCCCTTAGCGGACTCCTCACACGCCTTGACATGGGGGACTCACGGGATGCAGAGGACGAGGATGTCCTTCGGAGGAGGAGGAGAGTAGGTCGGTTCTAATTGATGGCCGATGACGAGGCTTATACTGACTCTGGCTTGCTTTCTGCTATTGTAGCTTTTTTTTTTCTCTTTTTTAATCCCCTGGTGGGAGGTAGTACTTTTTGGATGACTGCATCTTAAATGCCCCTGGCGGGCAGTATTACTTATCTGGATGACTGTATTTTGTATGCCCCTGGCAGGCGGTAGCACTTGACTGTATCTTCATGCCCCTGGCGGGCGATAACACTTATCTGGATGACTGTATTTGTATGCCCCTGGCGGGCGGTAGCACTTGTCTGGATGACTGTATCACTTATGACTATGCACTGGATGTATGCATTTTTATTTCATGTTATGCGTTTTGATGATGCCGATGATGTATGCTTGCGTATGCATGATTTATTATGCGACTCTTTCAATGCCTTGCTCTATCGTGTATGTTTATGTGTCGTGGATGTACCTTCTGCAAAACAGCAATAATTATATGCCATGTATGCAAATTTTTGTGCAAAGAAATGCATGCCCTAAGATGTGTCTTTTGCTAAATTACGGCTCTGATTTATTGCTTTTGCTTAATTCTAGTCTCGAGAACTGTGAAAAAAAAGTCCAGTTTCTTGAGTTTTCTGTCCTAAAGAGGGAGGAAAACAAGTTGAAAACATGCTGTGGGGCCTTGCTGCTGTTGTAGGAGACCAAAAAGCTGAACCAGGGGATAGAAAAGGTATGTAGCCGCGTAGAGGACTGGAGGATCTGCACATGATTTTGGCGGATCTGCAGGTGGAGTTGGCGGCCGTCGCCACACATGGTGGCGGATCCACGCAGGAGATTGGAGGATCCGCCAACATGTCTGGCGGCAGAGCAGTTCTTTCTATAATTTTCTCTCTCTTCTTTGATGTGACAGCCCTTTGCCTATAAATAGGCACCCATCTCGAGATAGTAGGCACTATTTATTGATTTTTGAGTCGAAACTCTGCCCATTTCTCAAATTTTCTCTCAGTTTTCATTCTTTTACCCTTTATTCACTTGTTCTCTCTCGATTTTCACATTTATGGAGCCATTTTTTAGTCACAGTATGCATGTATCGACCAAGAGACTCGAGAAGGTAGAAAGGATCAATTTAGGTAGATATGGGATTGCAGCGATGGTGACACTGTGAGGGGTTCAGATTGACTGGGATTTTCTGAGAGCCTGTTTTAGATTCTGGGATCCGGTGGCTATAGAGGAGCTTTTCCCCACGTTTGAGGAGTTCAGTGCCATACTGGGCTGTGATCCTGAGGCAGTCCTAGTGGTGCCGGAGTTTAGAGTGGGTCATTTTTGGATTTTCCAGGAGTTTCTGGATCTGCCTGGGGATGCTGCGATTTAGATGGTTACTGATGGCCAGGTGGACCTGACTGCAGTAATTGCAGAGTTTCAGGACATTGGTGACTCTGGGAACATGAGGAGACAGAGACTCAGGATGAGAGCCCTGATTTTCTGTTTGTCTGCAGGGTATCTGTTCCCCGGTTCTGTTGGATGGGGTGACGCTAGAGTGACTGGCCTGGTTCTCCAGATGGAGCAGAGTCACTCTGTGGCTGGGGTAGTGTTGGCTGAGACACTGTTGAGTCTGGACTGCTATTTTTGGGGTCTGGAGAGATGGACTGTTTCTCCAGTTATTCTTCAAGTGAGGAAAAAATGTGTTTGGTCTTACCCTTCCTTTCATTGGTACTTTACGAATGTCTGATTTTGGAATTTTTGGGTTTATTTTGTAGGTTTGGCTCATGGATCATCTCAGGGTGGTGGCTGCTCCTGCGAGGAGTCCTTACACGGCTTCTCAGTACCACATGAGGCCGGTCCTGGTTCACCGAGGCTTGGTTAGGGAGTGGATGGGATGGTTGCTGGAGGTTGCCCCTGAGGACATACTTTGGCATTGCCAGTGGTATAGCATTAGGTCTTTTATGACCATGAGCCACGGGTATCGGGTGGTCTGTTTGCTGGGTCTGAGCTGGACTACTTTTTACCAGGGGACGAGGTTCATGAGACAGATGGTCCAGACACAGGATGTGCCCCCAGTTATACCCTTCTTGGAGTCTGCACAGATTACAGCTCCCATTGCTAGGGCTATCAGGGGTGGCTGGATGAGGAGTTATCATGCGGTGTGCCCAGAGGTCGGCTTCTGGACTACTGAGGCATATGTCAGCTAGTTGGTTGAGGTTATTTGGCTAGTTGAGAGAGAGCATCGGGCTGCATTACTGAGGGAGATAGAGGGTGACACCACAGAGGAGGGGGAGACCACCAGGGGTGCAGCTGGTGATGAGGCTACCGGACAGACAGGTGGAGTGACTCGACCTTTGGAGGAGACTGGAGGGATTACAGAGAGTCCGACACTACAGGCTGCATCAGTGACTCAGACTGTAGTGGCAATGACAGAGGAGACAGTGACTGCAGTAAGGAGGCAGGGGGACACTACAGTCGTGGTGCAGAGGAGGGTTACTACTGCTAGAGCGGAGAGGAGGACTGTTGTTTCTAATGTTTCGAGGAGGATTCCTATTGTAGCAACGAGGACTTGTTCCCAGGCTGCTACTGCACAGAGGGAGACTTCAAGGAGTAGTTTTGGAGCTGCTGGGACACCGATCAGGCTTTTTAGGACGACCGTGGGGGTTAGATCAGGTTCTGTCAGTGCTCCACCTACTATAGTTGAGGAGGCTACTGGGACCCTGAGGACAGACGTGACTCTAGAGGAGATTCATGAGATTGTGAGGGGTTCAAACTCGGATGATAGCACACGGGATGTGCACCCTCGGAGGAAGAGGATAGTCTAGATCTGGACATGACATGTTTTCTTTTATTTTGCTTTGTAGCTGCTTAGGACTTTTGCTACAGGTTTTCTATTTTGTTCATGCCTGTAAGCGGATATGACTATATAATACAAGATAAACTATAGATGATATAGGAATGGCTATCCTTTTTGTGATGATGGATTGTATCTTTGTAGAATCTGATCATCAATATATGAGACATCTTTTATTCTGCTCTAATTTTTTCCTAAGCCGCCCTTGCGGGTTTTCAACTTAGTGAGCACTTTTCAGCATTTTTTTAGCTTTAATTTATGCCTAAACCGCCCTTTCAGGTTTTCAGCTTAGCGAACATTTTTTTTTTATTATTTTTTTTTTGCAAAAGAACCAAATGAAATGATGCGTTTTAGGCACAGAGGAAATGAGAATGAGATGCTTTGTCATGAAAATAAAAATGCATTTTACTATGATTTGGACCGCACCCGTGTTAGGCTGCCTACATATCCCTTACATCATTTTCTGTCATTTTTCTTTTTAGGGAGAATCAGGTCCACGTAGTTCTTATTACAGGTGCATTTGAAAAATAAAGAAAATAAATGCATACATCAATTTCAGACAAAGTATCTCTTCAGCTGATCCAAGTTGCAAGGGTGGGAGAACTCGTTTCCGTCCACGTCCATGAGGATAGCACCTCCGCCGGATAGGATCTTCTTGAGTATGTATGGTCTAGCCTAATTTGGTTTGAACTGACCTCTTGGATCATATACAGGAGCTCGGATTTCCTTCAGGACCAGGTTTCCTTCTTGCAAACCCCTGTCTCTCACCTTCTTGTTGAAGTGTCTGGCAAGTTTCTGCTGATAACCTTAAATCCTATACATTGCATCCATTCTCTTTTCATTGATGGCATTCAACTGGTCATGGTATCCCCTAATCCATTCTGCTTCGCTTAGCTGACTTTCTCTCATCACTCTAGCAGAGCGAATTTGCATTTCAATCGGGAGGACAACTTCCATCTCATAAACCAAGGCATATGAGGTTGCCCCTGTAGGAGTGCAGACTGTAGTTCTGTATCCCCATAAAGTAGCAGGTAGATGCTCGTGCCAGTCTCTGTGTTTCACAATAGTCTTCTACAGAATGGTCTTGATGGTCATGTTAGCAGCCTCAACTGCCCCATTAGTCTGTGGCCTGTAGGGAGAGGAGCGGTGATGCTGAATTCCTTCCTTTTGGAGTAGTCGGACTACTTCTTTCTAAAAGTGAGAGCCATTATCAGTGATTATCTCGAAGGGGGTTCCGAACCGATAAAGGATATTGGTTCGGATGAAATGGGCCACCTTCTTAGAGTTCAAAACTGGATATGGCTCCGCTTCAATCCATTTTGAAAAGTAGTCCACAGCTACCAGAATGTATTCATGACCACTGGAGGACTTCAAGGAGATTCTTCTGATGACATCTATGCCCCAGGTGGCGAAAGGCTATGGTGTAGTGATGGGATTTAGTGGCACAGGTGGCCAATGCTGTAGCTTGTCAAAGATTTGACACTTATGACATTTCTGCACATACTTCGCACAATCCTCATTCATGGTCAGCCAGAAGTAACCTAAATTCATGATTTTTCGAGCCAAACGTTCATATGCGGGCCTTCTTCCTTGCCGTGGACCCATTACATGATCTGTTGGGCTTCTTCTTTAGTTACACATCTTAGGTGGATGTTGTCCCATGCCCTCTTGTATAACACATCCCCGTTGGGTATAAAGTTAGCGGCTAACTGCCTCAGGGTTCTCCGATCCATTTTGGAGGCTCCCTCCGAGTACTTGCCATTCCGAATATAGTTGAAGATATCCCAAAACCAAGGTTTGACATCGGCTAATTGGAGATTCATGCACATGGCGTAATACCCAGGTTGCCTCTTCAGTTCAATGATAATTGGCCGGTGTATTTCATTGTCACTCACATCTATCATTGAAGCTAAAGTGGTAAGGGCATCGGCGAATTGGTTTCTAGCCTTTGGCAAGTAGTGAAAGGAAAGTTCTTGGAAATTTTCTGCTAAATCATTCAGGTGTTGATGATAAGGAACCAAACGCTCTTCTCTTATTTTCCACTTGCCAAGGGCTTGGGACACAATTAGCTTAAAGTCGCTGTAGACTTCGAGGTGCTCTATTCTCATGTTGATGGCCGCCTATAAGCTAGCTATGCATGCTTCATATTCAGCCTCATTATTGGTCACTTCGAAGACTAATTTGATTGCTATGGGTAGGTGATCTCCCTTTGGAGTGACAATAACTATTCCGGCTCCGTAGCCCTTGCTGTTAGATGCACCATCAAAGAATAGCTTCCACACTTCAGGATCTATGGTTAGGGTATCCTCATCTGGAAATTTAGGCTCAAACAGTTCACCATCTATTGGGGCCGCAGCCAGCTGGTCAGCGATTATGCTTCCATTTACTGCTTTTCTCGGAACATACTTTAGGTCGAATGCTGCAAGTACTGCCATCCATCGTGCCATTTTGCTGTCAAAAACTGGCTTCTCCATAAGGAATTTCAAAGGGCTCTTGTCAGCTAGCACATGGGTTGTGTATGAGCATAGGTAGTGCTGGAGTTTGTGGCATACCCATACCAGAGCTAAACATAGTTGCTCAATCTGATTGTAGTTAAGCTCATGAGCCAACATACATTTGCTTAGGTAATAAATGGCATTTTCTTTGTGGGAGTGTGAGGCATTCTGAGCCAGCATTGCACCTATAGCTTCTGGAGTGACTGATAAGTAAAGC
>CATKHJ010327037.1:0-19780 GCA_949750685.1 Vernicia montana
ATATGGCATATTACCTTATTGTATTTATTGGAATTCCTTTGTTGAATGGATGATGTGGATTATTATAGTAATGTGTTGGGGTTCTGATCTGGGAATCGTATATGCATGATTGGATATAGTATAGTATTGGGTTCTACGGGTTTTCGGTGGCCTTACGCCTACCCATGCCCTAGGACCGTCGCGGTTCGTAAGTCGGGTCATGACAATATGTAGGATTTAATTGACAGATATTGTTAAATTCTTAGACTGAATTTTAAGAGTAGATTATAAGATAGTCAATAGAGATTGAATTAATTAGTATCGAGATTTTATATGTAGGATTTGGTGAGGCAAAATGATTGATAGTCTATATGTAGATTGAATGAAAAGGTATAAGAAAATCAAAAAATGAGGATCAATATCGTGACTTATATAAGGAGATGTACTTACTGGATGTGAGAGAAAAATATACTGTTATTTATTATGTTTTGAATTCTTGAATATAGTTCTTTGTAAACCACCCAAATCATGAATTATTTATTATTCATTGAATTGAGAATTCACTTATCAATTGATTATTATTTAATTTGTTACATATATGTTCCATATGAATTCACCAATACCTTACATGATGGAATCATTGAAGTTCCTCTGATTTGTTGATTCTTCATATGTTCATTGAATTCCATTTGTTATATTCATTGAAATTTCTATCTGTATTCATTGAGTTTCATTTAATGAGTTATTATTTTTATAATTGAATTGTTATTATCTTTGATACACGTTCTTTGATATCTCTAGTGAAATTTATTGGTCATTGAAGTTCCTTCATTTGGGAATCATATGGTGTAGTATTTGATGTGTCATTTGAACAATTGATATGAGAAATTGAGAAACTTGTTATTGTGAACTATAAATCCTCATTAACTTCCTTTAAGTAAATTGTTCTATTTGTTTGAAATCCAACCTAAGATCAAAAGCAAAAATTTCTTTTATTCAGTGAGGGGATCACCGAACTCTGTGCACAGTTATTTGAACCTTGCTAGGAGGTATTTGAACGCCCTAGCCACAAGGCCTAGCTAACCTTGTGATATAATTTGTAATTTGAAATCTGTGGGCCTCGCAGTACTACATTACATGAGATATGTGAATTTATTCACAGTAAATTGATAATAATTTTTGCTAAATTATATATGATGATTCATGCTCCCAATGTGTTATGTTTATTGGTCACTCTATGTCTCACATAATTATATACTGATTACTTTATATATTCATACGTTTCTTTCTTTGAAATCTACATGTCTATTGCTTCACATGTTCATATGTTCCTTGTCTCACTTGTTCAATAACTCATGAATTTAGAGGATAACTAAGTTTCCTTTTTAAGGATATTATGATGTTTTGTTATGCAGTAACCGGATGTTGATGATGATGATATGATTTATGTTTTTAGTTCTGAGTAGCTTTGATATGATGTTATATTCAGATTCTGTTTAACAGGTGGGCCCATAGCCCTTTTTTGAGATAGTTACAACTGTCATATTTCATGTTTTATCGTTTAGTGGTTAATTAGGCTTACTATGGGTTCTGGAAGCCTTATACTTTCCCGTTACCTAGTGCTGATCACGTGCCCTTAGGTTCGGGTCGTGACACTCAGAATTTGAGGATCTTACTCAAGGAGAGTATATCTAATTAATTAATTTCTTAAAATTAATCTAAGGATGACTAATTTTTAATTGGTTAATTGCTCAAGAAGAATAATTACCACTAATTGCTTAATTAAACTAATTAATTTAATGTGATTAATTAACTAATTAATTAACCTAAAATTAATTAAAATCAAAGAAAGATTAATTAATTTAGGGGGACTACTTAAAGAGAGTATGGAGAGATTAATTAGAGAGAGAGAAAAAAAAAATAAGTGGATAGCCGATCAACAAATGCTCTAGGGTGTCTTGGAATAAAGGAAGGGAGGCCTATTTATAGGCAAATGGTTGGGAGGGAGTATTTTGGGCATTAAAAGAGTGAAAAGAAAAAAAAGGTACAAAGGTTTATCGTTGAAAATCGGGTGGATAGGGCCAAATGGGAAAAAAAAACAAGATGCAGAGGGGACCAGCTACCAGTGGGGCTGGCGAGCGGATCTGCCAGCCATCTGCTCAGCTCTAACGCTGGGTAGACCTGATGCGCTAACGCACGTCAGGGCGAACTTGCCAACGGCAACGGCTAGCTATCTGGTGAGTCAGCCGGCCTTCCTGGCGGCTACTTCCTGGTAAACCAGTTTAGCTGCCCAGAGGACCGGTGCCTCCATCGGTTATTCTGGTGGACAACACTCTTTTTCATGTTGGCAGGTGTGAGGCCTCGCCCGAGCACTGGTCTGATTCCCTAAGGGAATCGAAATGCTCTTCTGAAGAAACTTTGCGATTGGAACCCGTTATGAGTTCAGGAAATTGGATTTTGTATTTTGGCATTGTAAAGGGAGTTGCCACTTCAATTTTATTTATTTTAATTTGGAAAATTAAAGAAAAACCCATCCAAATTGACTCCCAAATATTTATCTTATCTCACTGGAAAAGCACTAATCCACGAGTGACCAAAGAGGGCTCGGGGATTATGTTTTGGTAATAAACAGTAAATTTCTTTAGTTTGGCTGATGTACAAAATAACTTTTAAGTATGCATGAACATGGATTAAGATGATGAATGAAATAGCTTTTAATAGTGCAAGAATTATATGAATAGCAGTTTAAAAGAAATAGACAAAAAATAAAATAAGATAAGAGGATTTTTCCTCTAACCCTTATGGGTACTAGAAAAAGTACATATTCCTCAATTAATTTAATAAAGGAAATTCATAAAAGACATATATAAAGCACTAAAAGAAATATAAATGAAATATAAAAAGGGAAAATATTATTTAAAATATTTTGGAGTTGATGTCTCAAAGGTTAGCATGCATGCGTATCCATTTGAATGGAAATCAAACCACACGCAGTTCTTCCTTCTTGCAAAGGAAATGTCTTACTCAAAAGAGATTTTCTTTTATTAATTTAATTCAGATTTTAAATTAATAAGATTTAGATCTCTTCGGTTTTAGACCTAAATAAAGATGCAGTATGATAAATTCTAGATCTGAATTTATAATTTTAAAATGCAAGAGAAAAGGATTATACCTTTACTTTTTTTGGCTTTTTCGCTAATAGGGTGAGCTTAACTCCGGATCTGAGCTTCACTTCAGATTTAGGAACTCAAAATAAATAATAACAATTTTAAATTAAAATAATTTTTGTGGGTGATGGATTTGGATATGGAAAAATGATTTTTATGTGTTAAAATAACAGAGTTTTAGGTATAAATCAAACTAATTTCCTTTTTTTTTTTTTTCTAAAGAGAAAGATGCCTATTTATAGAGGAAGGGAGGGCTTAGAGGCGGCCGGCGACACGCTTTTGGCACCACGTGCCGGCACGCTCTTGGCGCCTCCGCGCGCCGGCCTTCGGGCGGCATGCTCCCGGCGCCGCTCGGGCGGGCTTTGGCCTGGCTTTATTTTCTGTCCGAATCGAATCGATTTTGCAATGCTTTGGTCCATTTTGGTCCGTTTCTGATTTGATTTGGTCCTGATTTGATTCTATGGGTTCGTAATTGAAAACCGATCGTCTGGAGGTGCAATTTTAAAGGTTCTCAAGTTTCCTTTGTCATCACCACTGCAGTCTAAGTCACCAATGCAGCTTGTAGTGTCGAACCCTCAGTGGCTCCTCAAGTCTCCTCCGAAGGTCAAGTCACTCTCTCTATCTCTTCTGTAATAGTCTCACATTTCTCTGTAGTGTCATCATCAATCTCCCCCAACAGAATAGCCTGGTACTCTCTCTCAACTGGCCAAGCAACCTCAAGCCAAAATAGCCCTAGCCACAGTATAGATCTGCCCCATCTAAAGTGCTAAACCATTACTCTAGCATCACCCTAACCAGTAGAACTGGAAAGCAGATACTAAGCTATCAAACAGAAAACCAGAGCCCCTATCCTAAGCATCTACCTCTTCAAGTCTCCAAAGTCACTGGGGTTCTAAAACTCCTCGATCACAACAGTCAGATTCGCCCAACCATCAACGACCATTCGGTTAGCAACATCCTGGGGACAAGTCCAGAAACTCCTGAAAAGTCTAAAAATGTCTAACTTTGAACTCTGGCACCACCATGACTGTCTTTGGATAACAGCCGAGTATGGTGTTGAACTCTTTGAAAGTGGGGTAAAGCTCCCATATGGCAGCACCAAAATGAAAAACACGGGCCACCGAGTCCTAAAACCTAAAGTAAGCCCTCAGAAAATCCCAATCGACCCTCACTCCCCGTAAATTCACCATCGATACAATACCGTATCTACCCAAATTAATCCTCTCCACCTTCTTGAGTTTCTTGGTCCATAAATTCATGTAGTGGCTGAAATACGACTCCATGAACACAAAGAATCACATGAAAAATTGCACTCATACATAGAGCATAAGTTGAGAATCCACCCTTTTACATCCATGCAATCATCCATTACATGCACCATCAAGTTAAGCAAAAGGTCCATGAATCCCAAAACATGCATGCATGAACATGCATCTATGCACAAGCATACATGCATGTGTGATCATCCGCAATCATACACAATCATGCATAAGCCGAGCTAATGGTCTTTCCTCCTTAAAGCTGACTGACATCTTTTCGAAACTGATCGATACCTTCTCAAAGCTAAATGACATATTCACAAAGGTGACTGAAACCCTATCAAATTAGACACCTTTCCGAATTTGGCTGGCACCTTTCAGAACAATTACCCCTTTCGTAATGCCACAATGGTTTATGTCGACCTTTCAGTGGTCCAAATGCTCAGTTCATAAGAACATTCTCATCTTTAGACAATACCAAGATAGCCTTCAAGACTCATGTCTTTCAATCAACTGATAACCTTTGCACATAGCAAGGTCTTCCTTTTTCAGACAACCTTTGCACAGAGCAAAGTCCCCCTTTTCTGACAACTTTTGCACAGAGCAAAGTCCCCTTTCGAATAATTGTTAACCTATGCATAGAGCTTGGTCTCCTTCAAGCAAATCAACAATTTTTCACCAAATTCTGACCGCTGTATCATTTTGACTATACTTCCAAGCTAACCAGTTGTCCTTCACCCGACTCTAACCGTGGTAACAATCTTTCACCCAATCCTGACTGTGGTAACAATTTTTCACCCAATTCAGACCGTAGTACCATTCTGACTTTGCTTCCAAGCTAAGTAGTTGTCCTTTACCCAATTCTGACTGTGGTAACAATTTTTCACCCGATTTTGACTGCGATACCATTTTGACTATGCTTCCGAGCTAAGCAATCGTCGTTCACTCGACCCTGAACGTAGTAACGATCTTTCACTCGATTCTGACTGTGATAATCATCCCTCTGGTCCCCTTTTTTTTACCCCTTTTATAAAAAATTTATCCAAATCCTTCACCCATAAATTTCTAGAAACAATCATCTAGACATCCCTCTGGTTCATTTTCTCGCCTTTTTATCCAAGTCAGCCTCATCCTTCACCCAAAAATTTCTAGCCACTAGCCTAGATATCCCTTTGGTTCCTCTTTCCGCTTTTATTTATCAGTCAATCCACCCATGAACGTCTAGAAACTGTCACCTAGACATCATTGTGGTTCCTTTTCCCGCCTCCCTATCAAAATCCTTCAAATTTCCACCCATAAATGTCTAGAAAATAATCACCTAGACATCCCTGTGGTCCATTCTCCCATCAAACTCAGTCACATTCTCCACCCATAAATATTTAGGAATAATTGCTTAAACATCCATGTGGTTCCTTTTTTCATCTTCCTTTTCGATCATTCTCTCACCCATACATGTCCAAACACTGACCTAGACATCACTTTAGTTCTTTGTACCATCCCTACTCTCGAGTTCACTATCATCAGAATAGCCTTACAGACAAGACAATTCTGATGAGGGAGCAACTGTGAACCCTCACTTTAGCACCTCCAAAATTATTTTTAAACTCTTCAAAGCTGACCGGAATATTTTTCTATCCAAACTTATACCTTTTCGATCCTGACTAAACTTTTTGTACTAGACATCATTTTCTCGAAAATGACCGAATTTTTCTCAAATCTGACTGCCAAATTATCCAATAATTAATTTCAAGTTCACCAATACTGACTAGTAATTTTTCAGACTTCAGAATACCCCGAAAATTGACTTGAAAGTCTCGAAAACTGAAAAAGCCTACAAATCAGACCTTGCATGCATAGTCTGCCGGAGCCCTTGGCGGATCCACCAAGGATGCCGGCAGATTTGCCAGGCCTCTCGGCGGCTGCCTTCGGGGAAGCCGGAGGCTTCGCCCAGAGCCCCGGCGA
This sequence comes from Vernicia montana, assembly GCA_949750685.1. Taxonomy (NCBI): domain Eukaryota; kingdom Viridiplantae; phylum Streptophyta; class Magnoliopsida; order Malpighiales; family Euphorbiaceae; genus Vernicia; species Vernicia montana. The sequence continues at coordinate 6,368 of CATKHJ010327037.1, forward strand.
AGCCTCTTTGGCGCGCCAAAGGTGGCAGGGGCTCTGCAGCGGTCAGAGCCACCGGTAGCCCCGACGGAGCCTCTGGCTTTTCCGCTGGTTTTGTCCCATTGGCATCCAAAATGACCTTTTTACCCTATTTTTAGTCCTTTTGACCCCATCCCTTTGGTATTTTCACATTTTCTCTTCCTAAACTACCCCTACCTTCACTTCACCTATAAATACCCCCCTCCTCCTCTTCATTTTCTTCACCCCTTGAGCATTTTTGATAGCTATCCATTTACTCTCTTCTCTCTCTCTCTCTAATTAATTTTCTCACACTCATTTTGAGTAATCACCCTAATTAATTTAATTAATTAATTAATTTCTCTTTGATTTTAATTAATTAATCTTTAACTCAATTTAATTAATTAATCCTTTTAATTAATCACTTTAATTAATTAATCTTTTTAATTAATTGAAAATTGGGTAGCTAAACAATCAATTAAATTAATTTCCTTTTTAAACCAACCTCATTTTTTCGAAATGAAACTCCGCTCCTGCAAAACCATTCACCCACCACACAAACCCAAAAAGAATGTATAATCTCTTATCCTCACTTAAACCCTAAATCAAATCAATCTAATCAAATATGACCGATCTTTAAAACCCTCCACCTCACCGTGGAACGAATTACATGAGTTTTGATCCCAATCAAATGGGTTACGTAGACACGCTTGGAATTTAACTCCAAGTCTCAAATTCAAATCCCCAATCAATCCCCTTCCCTTTTTATTTTTCAATATCAATCCATTGTATATGTAAATGTTAATTAATGTTATTAGCTAATTTAATTATTTTGGAGTAAAGGAGCGATCTTGTGATTTCCCTAGTACCTATAAGGGTTAGAGGAAATACTCTCCTTTGCTTGTGGATGTTTAAATACTTGCTCTTTATTTTCGCACGAGCTCATAATTATGCTATGTTCATGCATTATAATCGTCATCAATACTTGTCAATCATGAAATCAATTTTCAAGTCAAATCAAACTTAAAAGCCAAATTGAGATTATTTAAAACTAAAAATCTAGTCCCCAAACAACTTGATTCGAAGGCTAGTGACTTTATCCTTGGGTAAATTAATCAAGAATTAATAAATTGGAGTCAAATTGGGTTTTTTCCTTAATTTTTTCATTTAAATAAATTAGAGTGGCGACTTCCAATCCCTTTTCAAAAATCAAATTAATTTTCCGAGGCGATAGCTGCTTTCAATCGTGAGCACCGAAACTCGTACCTAAACTCCCTTAAAAATCGCTCGCTTTTTCTTAAGGCATATTTTTTCCGAACGAGGGGAGGGGTGTTCAAGCAAGGTCTCATAATCATTGTCAAATTAAATTATATATATATATATATACAGAACCCTTTCAACCCATATGAACATTACATAGCCATAAATTTCTAATATATTATTTCAAAATTTGTTTTGTGAATCTCGTTCAAAATTTATGATATATTATTTCAAAATTTCTGATATATTATTACTATCAAATTAAATTTTAAAAAAAATCAAAACTTACTCAAACATAAAACTTCAACAACAAATAGAACCCATATTACAAGAACTAAAAAAAAAATTCAAACAACAGAAAAAAAAAAATTTCAATCAGTAATGAAATACATAATTGTCTAATGGCAAAGACAAAGACCCAAGACCCTTCTTCAAAATGCTACCAACCGGAAACCATTTGAGAACGGCGAACGACGAACATTAAACGCCAGAAAAGAAAGGATACTGACGACGGAAAATAAAACGGCTAGTAGGAACAAATACCAAGAAAATGAAAATAAAATAAAATAAAAATAACTTACATGCAAGAGCGGCGATGGAGATTGAATGGCGGCAAAGAGCGAACGGTGGTAGGATGGCAGCTTCGACAAAAAGAAGGCGAACGGGAATGGGGAGAGGGAAATAGGAGACCAGATCGCAAATGGGGAATGGGGAAATGACTAGGGTCTGTGAAAAATGGAACAAATAGTGAGATCTATTCCATAAATAAATTTAGCGACGGTAAAGTGCGTCGCTATATACTGACGGAGCCTAAAGTACTCACTATTTGCTTAACAAAACGCAACATTTTGTTGTTAGGCTTTCAGTGACGGGAAATTCCATCACTATTTACCTAAAGCAACATCCGTCGGTATTTAGCAACGAAAATTAAGCTTATCGCTAATTTCTGCTCGTTATTTTATCACTATTGTGTAGGTAAATTCCGCGCCAACTGATGGCGCTAAAATTGGCGACAAATTCATTTCGTCGCTAATCTATCTATAATTCGTCGCTAATTTCCAAAAATTTGCTGCCAACTTATTTTGTAGCTATTCCAATAAAAATTAGCAATGGATCATTTTTGTCTCTAATTTCCGTCTCTATATTGAGTTTTTCTTGTATATACACTTGTAAAATTTCTTACCAAAATGACAAGGAATCCACAACTAATGTTGCATTTTTCAAATACCCAGTCATCAATATTAGTATTCTATAGTACCAATTCTCCAAGCTATACATGCACCATATCATAAATTAAATAACTGAACAAGTAAAAATAATTAAATTCAAGATAAGAAGTGATTTAGACAAGAAGATGGATAAATAGAGAGAATGGTACCAAAGCATGACACCAGAAGTAGCAGAGAGTTTAACAAATTCCCATAATCCAAAAAAGATTTTGAAATTTTTATAATTCGAACATATGAAAATCACCGGAAAAAATAAAAATAAATGTTAACAACCTCTTATTAATATTTGGTTAATATTTTCAATAAATACTTTTTATTAGCAATGCTAAAAGATCTTATAACTAGCTAGCTCTTAGCTACACTAAACTAAAGATTCAAAAGTTATTACTCCATGTCTCATATTCATTATAACGTGTAAAAATATGAATATTGGTGAAATCTAGATGCATTATGAACTATATCAACTATATATAAAATAACAGACAAAATGCAACATTAATTGAATATATATAGCAATAGAACAAAAATCTTAAACCAAACCAAATTTTATTATAAGAATCTTCCTTTAGTAACTTAAATAAATAAAAAACTTGAATGCAACAAACTATATATATAAATTAGAAACAAGGAAGAACAAATGTACTATAAGATGTCATGGAGCTGCATTTCTTGAAACAATTATACTTCCAAAAAAATAAGAAACCTTTATTAAATTACTAAAAATGATATTCTAACATAATCATATAGCCAAACCACAAAAGAATTTATTTCCAAGCATTTGTCCCAATTTGTCAACAGGAATGTAAAATAAAGAAATTCAAGCTCTATAGAGAATCATAGTGTAGAACCAATTGAAAACACCATCAAGATTCCTAGTAATCACATTCAAACTCATCAGGATTGCATATCACATATCCACCTTTGTCTGAATACAAGTTAGATTTATATAACCATTTATGGTACCTGCTGGGCCCGCTTATAGTATACATCATAATAACCAGCTGAGAGGGCATATGTTCCCATCAAAATTCTCATTTTGACCTATAAATATGCAGCCATATTACTTGTGGTTTCTGGAAAGCACAACTCAAATCTAAATTTTCCTTTTGAACTAAGTTATAATTAGCCTTGTGGTCATCCATGAATAACAGGAGCTGGCAATAAAACCGTTGCAACATTTTGGATAGTTCTTCTATTTCAAATCTTAAACATTTTAAGCAAAAGTATAGCAAATTTATTTCTATTGGGCGCTTGAGATGATATTACCTCAGGACCAAATCCTTTTGCTGTGGAATCTCCATAAAGCAAATTTAACTCATCAACAACATCTTGATTTCCATACCTGGATGTTAAACAGATGATGATACAAGCGTGTTCATATGTGCATATAGAAAAACATTATAAAGACAGAAAAATGACCCTAGTAGAAAGCAACCCATATCTACATCCCCCACTCTCAAGTGCAATAAGCAACCCATATACAGGCAATGCAACATAGAGGCCTAATGCAAATGTTAGGCACTTTAGCTTTGTTCTCTTTTATCAATAGCTCAATCTCTCTCTCTCTCTCACACACACACATTTATAAAACTAAAAAAATAATAATAAAACTTATATAGCTAAGTGATCAAAACTTAAGAAAACAGTAAATACATAAGTTATTAGGCAACTACAAACATTAAATGAAATTGTTAGAAAATCACCTGACACCATCATAACGTTTTAAGTTGGAAGATGATTCTGAAGCAGCAAGAATATAGTATGTAGGTAAACCAAGGGAGAAAGATGGCAATGATACCTGCAACTCAATATTTTAAAGTGAAAAGAGAAGAACATCTGAAGATTATAGGGAAATGCAAATACACAAGTAAAAAATGAGAAATATTAACCAAAGAAAGGTTAAGAGTTAAACCTCCGTCATAGCACATCATAATTCTTCTAGATGTGAGGTAGCAACACTGATCGCAGATTTTACTCCATTATCTACACCATCATCAAGAGTTTCACAGATAAGTCCAACCCTCAATCCCTTCAACGATTTAGATTCCATAAAATTTCCAACCATTACACCGTATAAAAGGCAGTGATTTTTTATCTATTTAATTTTCCTCTTTCTTATATCAGACAAAAACTCTAATTAAACCCCCCTACCTTATATCATCAACCTAGTAGTCAAGGTGCTGATTTTATGATAGATAGTCTTGAAAAAATAGAAAGGATGGTCTGATTGCTAGAGAACATGTGAATTATCAAACAACCCAACTAAAATAATAGAATAACTTACCTAAAAGGGGATCTTCGGCATTGACGGCGACAGAGCGACGACCAAACGACGATGGATTTGGGCGCTGGCAGCAAGTTGGGAGGTGAGGGGAGCTGGGAGTTAGGGATTATGAAAGGAGTTTCTTGATAGATCGTGAGGAAGAAAAAGAGCTGGTCTTTTGTATTTATAGTTTAGCGACTATGCCATTAGTCGCTAATTAAGATATTTAAATGAAATTGCATCGTTTAACCAATGTAACGACTACATGTAGTCACTAACCTAGTCACTACTTAGCGACTACATAATTTAGTAGCTATTATAAAAAAAAATAAAAAACAAAACAAAACAAAATTCCTTTTAAATTAATTACACTAATGATTAAGCAAATTCAGTCGCTAAGTTTAACGACTATCTTTATCAGTTGCCAAATAATTTGCACCATCATCCTTCGTACTCCCGCCAACATGTAGTCTTATTTTAGAGACTATAGACAATTTAATTGCTAATTAGAGACTACTTAGCGATTACGGTGTAGTAGCTACTCATAGCGCCATTTTTGGGCGGCAACATTAGCAACTATCTAGTCGCCATTTAGTCGCTAAAGTGAATCATTTCGCCAATGTAATAGCCCAGGTTCTTGTTGGTTTTACTGTCATAAGATATGCCATAAGGATGTGAGATGAATTTGATTTCTTAAAGAATTACATGGTTTGTTTACCTAAGTTTCATGAAAGTACTTGATTGAATGGTATCCTAGATGATATGATCTAATTGTGGGTGAATGGATGAGTTTAAGAATATTTAAAGAGTTGAATGGAATGTATTGAATTGTATAGTTAATAGTATAACATTGCATAAATTTATGAGTGTTCAAGGCTAAGGTTGTTTACCTTGTTTGATAAGTATGCTATTGGTATGTAATCTCTTGTGGTTGATGATTCTTAAGTGTGATGTGAATATTAAGTCATGATTGTTATGGTTTTAAATAATAGAATGCAAGTATTAAGAGGTTAATGGATATCAACTTTCAAGATTGGTGATCCTTGAGTATTATTGATGTTTGATCTATGTGTAGTAATGATTTTGGATTGATAAATGCCAACGATAAAGGTTTTTAATGGTTATATTGATTAGAATTTGGATTGAAGAGAATTGGGACAAATTTAAGTGAGATAACAAAGGTTATACCTTGATTTAGACTTGAACACTCGTTCAAAAGCATTCTGTGTGAATAGTAAAATTTTGAGAATTGGACATGAACGCTCGTTCATAAGTTATGAATGCTCAGTCATGGTCGGGATTTATAAAAGGACAGCAGCAACCCAAGACAGAAAAATCTAAATTTTCTTCATTTTCTCTAATTCCAACAGCCCCCAAACCCTACCAAACTTCATTAATGCTTCTCTAAGGTCAAGATTCATCATTTTAACTCAAGATATCAAAGGATATACAAGATCTAATGTGAAATTCTTCATTAATTCTTAAAGATTTGGATTGAGATTGAAGGAGACATTTTGAGGTAAGTTATCATTCCTTCAATATTCTTTATGGGCTTTATGAATAGTGTGCTGTAACATCATCTATGAGTTAAATAGAAGCTATTAAGAGTATTTAATTGCAAGTGATTAATGGATAGAAGGATTTGTTAGAAATCCTAAATGTATAAAACCCTAGAATCAAGTTTGGGTTTAATGGCTAAGAGTTATAATTGCTAATAAGGTTTGAGAATGATGGATCTAAAGTTTTATGTAACATGTTCAATGAATGATTTGGGCATTTTGTGTGTAGGCTAAAGTGAGCCAAGAATTGGGTGAACCACATGCAATTGAGGTTATTGAGTATGATTGAAAGGTTAAAACAAGTAAGGTAAGTTATGAAATATTTTGCTTAAATGTTTTCATTGTGCATTTCATTCCAATTGACCTATATTATTTTGGGATTATCGATACTCTCATTGTTAAGACCTTATTGTTTATTGAAACTAAGATTCATCTTTGTCATTGTTATTGTCATTGATATCGTTATTGATATTGTTATTGTTCATTGAAAACCAATATTGAGACATTTCGTATTGTAAAGTCTTATTGCTCCATTGTCGATAAATTCTTTCATTGAATTCATTGAAATCGTTATATTTTTTATAAGCTTATTTATTGAATCCATTGTTATCGCTCCATTGTTGATATCGTTATCGTTATTGAATCTATGATTATTGTTATTGAATCTATTGTTATTGCTATTGAATCCATTGTTATTTCTTAGTGAAACCTTTTGTATCGTAAAGTCTTATTGATCTATTATCCATAAGTCTTTTCGTTGAATCTATTGTTATCATTTCATTGTTGATAAGTTTATTTATTGAATCCATTACTATTACCCTGTTGTTGATAAGTTTATTCATTGAATTCCATTGTCATCAATTGAATTCTTCGTTATCGTCATTGGGTCCATTGTATTTTATTGAATCCATTGCCATCAATTGAATTATTTGTTATCGTCACTGAGTCCATTGTATTTGATTGAATCCATTATCATCAATTGAATCATTTATTATCGTTATTGAGTCCATTGTATTTGATTGAATCTATTGTCATTGTTTGAATCCATTGTTATCGTCATCTAATCTATTATCATTATAATGGAACTCATCGTTATTGGTTATTGAAACCTTTTGTATTGTAAAGTTTGTTGCTCTATTATTGATAAGCCTTTTCATTGAATGCCATATGCTAAAGACTAAAAGAAAATCCTTTCATTGTTAATTGTTATTGATAGATCAATTGTTATTGATATTTGATTATTTAAACCATTGATTGAAATGATAACCATTTGGGCTAATAATTATTGTTATTGAGTCTACTAAGCTATAACCTAACCAAAATTGTATGATAAGACACCCAAATAATGGAAGAAATCATTAGACCAAATGTACTGGTGACTCGATTGACCATGTCTATAAACTAAGTCAGACATATCCTCGCAAGCATGCGTTGGATTTATATATGGATAAGTTATAGTCCTATTGATTGTTATGGAGATTTATGAGGATGGAGGTTTAGTCCCGTTGCATAATATCTCCCATTATTATTGATATTATTTTCGAGATTCATATGGGTTTATGGTGTCGTCCCTCCAATGAGTTCTCCCATTGTTATTGAGACTCGTGGTGTTGTAGTTATATTAACCCGAGATCTCCTATTGATTGATTGATCGATTAATTGATTATGTCATAGCAGATTGTTTTTTTGATGCCTATTACTGGTCCCTCATATGATTATTGTTTATTGAATTGAAATCATTGTAAAGCCCTATTGTTCTATCGATAATGAATTGACTATTGAAACCAAAGTTATTGACAATCGCCCTATCATTATTAAAAGGCCATTGTAACATCGATGCTATTGTAACATCGATCCATTTAATGTATGATATTGTTTCCCATCGATTATATATATATTGTATGTGTACACACATATTCATTGTTTCCATGTGGAACCTAGTTTTTCATGTATTTTATGAACTTATTGAGTTGACGGCTCACGATATAGTCTGTGAATTTCAGGTTATTGTATAGAAGTGGATAGAAGCTGAGTAGGCTGGACTTCTTGATTTTCCTTTCTCCATCAATAAGCTATAATGTATATGCTTATAATTATTTTTATGTTAATGCTTAGAAATTGTATGTATTATTGTTTGAGTTGTAGTAATTCTATCTATAATTGCTTCATAGAAATTGAAATGTCACAACGATATTGATAGTATGTCATATAAGTCATGATGATATTAATGGAATATTATGGGACTCTCTTTTGTTTATTGAACATAATAGCTAAATTATGATTATTACACATAGTAAGAAATGGAAGTATATTGAATAGTATTCTAATAGTGATCGTATAATGAAATGTAATTGTTAAGGAATAGATATTGACAATATTGTTATCTTAAGGATGATTGTGTGATTGTAATAGAGATTGTTCAGTTTGATCTTTGATCCTTATTGATATGGTAATTGTAATTGAATGATGGATATTGATATTGAATGGTTACTTAGATGTATTGTAAGATTGATAATTGTTTATCCATGTTGACTAATGATTAAGTTCTATGGGTTTTCAGTGGCCTTACGCCTACCAATACTCTAGAACCGTCGCGCCTTTTAGAGTTGGGGCGTGATAGCCAATCACCTCATTGTAGTCACTAAGCTGTCGCTAGTTAGCGACTACATTTATGTAATCGCTAATTTTCGTCGCTATTTTGTAACATTCTTGTAGTGTCCCTAAAAAAATAAACAAAATGCAAATCGTGATAATGTTATTTCCAAAATATATCATGTTAAACCATATAAAAATAATTGAAAGAACAAGAATTAATGAAAAAGAATGAAAGAAAGAATTGGATATGGGGATAAATCTCACATTGATTAAATATAAGATGTTGAATGAACTTATATATAATTGGGCTCTCTAACTTCAATAGCTAGCTTTTGAGGTTGGCACTCTCATGACTATATAAGCTTCCAACATTTCTTATATGGTATCAGAGTAGGTACCTGAACCCTTGCATGTGAGTTATGTTTTCAGGTGACTCGGACAGTGGTCACCGTATGCTTGTCAAGTGTCAACTTAAACTCAGTTGATACTTGAGGTGAGAGTGTTAAACCATATAAAAATAATTGAAATAAAAAGAATGAAAGGAAGAATTGGATGTAGGGATAAATCCCTCATTGATTAAATATAAGATGTTGAATGAACTTATATATAATTGGGCTCTGCAACCTCAATAGCTAGCTTTTGAGATTGACACTTCCATGACTATATAAACTTCCAACATTTCTTACATATTAAAAAAAAAAAAAAAAACAATTTTGATTGAGAGAGAAGAGAGGGGAAAAAAAAAAGAGATAATGAGATAAAAAAGAGGGTGAAAGAAAGAGTAAGAAGAAGAGAAGAAAGAGTAGAAGAAAATGAGATATGGCATAGAGATTTTTATCCTCAAAATTTTTTTGTTTTAATTTTATGAAATTTATATATAAATCTTACATATTTTAATTGATTTTGATTTAGTTATATTTCAATTCAACATGAATTGATTCAAAGAAATAAAATGAATTTTTTTTTATAACATAAAATATGTAATTTTAATAGAAATTTTGTAGAATTTGTTTATTCCAAACATATTGTATGAGCTAAAGTAAAGGGAAAATACAAAAAAGTATCTTGTGATTTGATCATTTTACACTTATAGATTTGTGAAATTTTTTTTTGACAAAAAGAGATATGAGATTTATTTCGTTAGCAATTTTGGGTCTTTGTCAATAAAACCATTAGTCAATTCTGATGTGATAAAGTCAATAATGACATGACGCTAACGTGTCACTTGTGAGTCTCACTTTTTTATCCACGTGGCTATCTAAAAAATAAAGAAGTGGGACCTACAAGTGCCACGTCAGTACCATGTTATCATTGATTTTGTCACATTGACATTAATTAACGGTGTTAAGACTATGGACCATAAAGTAAAATAAAAAAAAATACACAAATCCATAATTATAAAAGAGTTAAACCGCGTGATATTTTTTTATATTTTTCCCCAAAGTAAATCATAGTCTAGAGAGGAAATCACAATCTAGTTCGACATAATTGATTCATCATCAACAATGAATTAATATAATTAGATAATATGATTATTTTCTTCATTGACTTTCAAAATGTATAATGAAATGTTGTAATATGTATTCATTCCATAAATTATCTAAAATAGCAATTAGAAAATTGATTCTAAGTTATACTTTTATCACATAAGTTCAATATATTTTAATGTAAATAAGGGATACAAGATAATCAATAATTAGTTGAAATTTTTTTGCTAGAAATCATTAAAAATATAAAAAAGGTTTGATTCTTAATCACCAAAACTCAAGATATATATAATTCTTGAGAGTATAAATAAGGTGTGAGAGGTTTGTTCTTGGACTTATATAGAGAGGATATCCAATTTTGATTAATACGCAAAGTGACTAAAAAGTTCACTTTGCGTATTAAAAAAAAAAACCCAATTTAAAAAAACAAACTAATCTCTTACTTTCAAAACAAATAATACCCTATACCCTTACTTTCAAAACTAATATCTTAAACAAAAAATCATTAAAATAAAAACCCCAACCTTTCATGACACCTACTATTCGAAATTTTTATCAATTTTTAAAAAGCAAAATTGCAAATAAGAATTTAAAATTTTTAAAAATAAAATAATGCCCCTCCCCTCCTAAAAAAGAATTTAAAATATTACAAGAATCATAAAAATAAAAAATATATTAAAGAATTTAATAAATACAAAAAAAAAAAGGTTTAGGCCTACTTGTTTCCATTATTCTCCCTCTTACCTATCTTAGATTTTAATATATTTATTTATTTTAATAACAAAAATATATTAAAAACTCATTGAAAGTTATATTTTCTCTTTAATATAAAATAAATTAAAACTAAAATAATGTATTAAATTTTTTTTGGCATTCTTTTTAGTTATAGTTTTATTTAATTTTGCTTTATATTATTTTATTTAACATGTCTAAGTTTTTCTTTTCATTTATATCATTTTTTAAAAAAAATATTAAAAATTTGAAAGAATTAAAAGAGAGGAAAAGAGATTAGGAATGTCATTTTTCCAGAAAAATACTCTAAAAAAATTATAAAATAAAATTTGGCGTTTAGTTATAATATTTTTCCAATTTAAAAAACTAAATATTTATTTTTAGAATTTTTCAAATTATAACTATTGTCTAGAGAATACAAAAAAACATATTTTTTCACTTTTCCTTTATTAAAGTAGAATATTTTTCTATATAGAAAACACAAAGTTCTCCAATTACAGTATCATTAATTTTCACGAATTCAAATCCCACTATAATATATATATATTTTTTTTAAGTTCACACGAACCTTATATACACATTCTATAAGTTGTACTCTGTGTAATATAAAATACAATAGTAATAGGTCACTCTCTTTATTCTTTGCCTACATTTTCACATATACTTGTTATCATTTTAAGCATTAATGGTTAATTATAAACATTTATTTATCAAATAATTTTTTTATTAAATGAGTATAATTTAAATTTTATGTCAAATTGTACTGTACCTAATATGAACAAAAATAATTGTTATAACACTAATGAAATTAAAAAAATAAAATAAAATTTATAAAGGAGATAGAAAATGAAAACAATAAGAAAAAAAAGAGATAAATAAACATGATTTCCAATTTCTAATTTTCCATTTGGAAGATTAGAAAATTAGGAAATGAAAACTAAAAATGGAAAATGGAAAATATTTTCCAAAACTACATAGGACGTAAGGTTTTTTTTCTTCTGCTTTTGGTGGATATGAGCTTTATTTTATTTTTAATATATATTTTTAATTTTTTTTTGTAATTTTTTTTTAAAAAAATTGATAAATTTCTCGAATTAAAAGCAGTTTGAAAGATTAAGGATTATGGGCGTTTGATTTAGTTGTTTGGAGCCAACGGATAGTTTTTTTGACTCCTAACAAATAATTTAACTCGTTTGGCAAACTAAAAAAAAATCAATAACTGTTGATTGTAAAAGTTCTATTTTAGAGTTTTTTCCTATCAGTTAATAGTTGATATTATATTTTTATTATATTATTCCTATCATATTATCCTTATAAAAATTAATTATTAATAAATTATTTTTCTAAAATTAGCTTTCATGTATATATATATAAATAATAATTATTACAATATTATTAATAATATTAAAACAATTACTATATTTATATATTTTTAAAAATTACAATATATAAAAAAAATTAATAGCTTAATTAATACTTTTTATTTTTATAATACATTAAAATTGAAAATAATATACATGTATATATACGTAAAAATATCATATCGATATAGTCATTTTACATCTCAACAACAATAACTATTAAAGTTTTACTAAACAACTAACATTTATCAACTAACAGCTACCAACTACTGGTTATTAGCTATCAACAACAACCAACAACTATCAGTTATAAGCTACTACGAATAGTTTAACCAAACATGCCTTATATTGTATTTATTTTTATTTAAGGTTAACTTTTTTTTTTTTTAATGGCAAAAGTGACAAATGAGTCCTTAAATTGATCTGTCGGGAACTAATGAGGATAAAATAACTTTTTTGGACACATATGCCCCCAAACTTTTCGTTTCATGCTTACTGAGTAATGTAGCTGATACTATTGACTGTGTGAAACATACTTGCCACCAAAATCGCATGAGAGCAGATAATAAAATTAAAAAATTAGAAGATTTTTTCAAAAATAGTTTGCCACTTTGCGGGATTGTTTGAGGGTCTAAAAACAAAACCATATTCTTTTCTGTTTGATTTTAAATTAAAATTCAAAAGAAAAAAAATTCTTTAAAAAAATCAAGATTTAAAACTATATATTTTGTAGGCTTAATAAGATAATCAAGATATTTCAACTTAATTTGATTTGATTGTTATTAAAATCTTAAATTCAAATTTTAATTGATTTTAAATTAAAATTCAAAAGAACTATAGTTCAAACTTGAATTAATATTTTAATTAATTTATATAATAATACAATATTAATAAATATAATAATTATTATTATATATACATGAATTTTATAAT
>CATKHJ010327122.1:0-14817 GCA_949750685.1 Vernicia montana
CATAGACCACCCAACAAGAACAAAAGTTTAGAACTAAAAGGCAGCTCTTTTCGAACTAAGCCTTTACAAAAGGGCTAGCTTTTAAGCAATTAGGCTCAATTTAGCTAGCTTTGAGTGAGTTAGGTTGTGTCGAATGGGTTAGGGAGGGTAGGTTTATATAGGTAGAGCAGCTAGGTGAATTTCTGTCTTCTTTCGATGTGGGATTAAGAGTTTTAAGCTCGAAACCGCACACAGCTCTTCTGAAACCGCACATGGAGGATTTTGGACTACAGGGGAGAAAAATGGACCGCACAACAAAGTGGACTGCACAAGCCCATTATGGAACTGCACAGAGGTTGTGCGGTTCCGCACAGGGCTGTGCGAAATCGCACAGCCTCTGTGTGGTCCCTAGAGGGCCCAGTGCGGTCCTCTAGGTTTCGAAGGGCTGGTTCGGTGATTTTTCTGACCCTTTCTCGCTCGTTTCAGTTTCCGAGGCTTAGTCGCATGTTCGAGGGTTCAGACGGTGCGAATTTCAGGGTTCACAATATCTCCTCTTCCAAATCACCATGTAGGAAGGCAGTTTTCACATCCATTTGCTTGATCTCCATATCAAGACTTGTTGCTATCCCCAGCACAGTATGAATGGATGTCATTTTCACACTAGGTGAAAATATCTCATCAAAATCAATGCCTTTTCTTTGGTTGAACCCTTTAACAACCAATCTGGCTTTGAATCTCAGATGAGAACTGTGTTCTTCATGTTTGATTCTGAACACCCATTTATTTTTTAAAGCTCTTTTGCCTTTAGGCAACTTTACCAGCTCAAAAGTTTTATTCTCATGCAAGGACTTTATCTCATCTTGCATGGCTTCAATTCATTTCTACATCTGTTCATCATCCATGGTTTCTTCAAAGTTCTTAGGTTCTCCCCCATCAGTGAGTAATACATACTCATTTGCTAAATATCTGATAGAAATTTTTCTTATTCTATCACTTCTCCTCAACGGAACTGGAAAAGCCACAGGTGCTGGTTATTGATGATGAACATCATCATCATTGTCATCATCCGATTCAATCTCAACGGGAGCATCATTTATCTCAGGCTGAGCATCCTGAGTTTCGTCTCCAACTTCTCTCGGCACCATTGTTGGAGGAACTAATTCCAAGTCTGTTGAGTCACCATTGGAGTTAGGAACATCCTTATCCATCTTGTCAATATCTTCAATGGTCTAATTTTTAACAAACACAGCATTACCGCTTCTGACAAGCTTTTTCTGGACCAGATAATAAAATCTATAGCCAAATTGATCTTGACCATAGCCAATAAATATACACTGTCGTGTCTTAGCATTAAGCTTGGATCTCTCATTTTTAAGAATATGCACAAAGGCTTTGCAGCCAAATACTCGCAGATGATCATAGGAAACATCATTTCCTGACTAAGCTTTCTCCAGAACATCTTACTTAAGAGGGACACAGGGTGAGCGATTCAACACATATACAACTGTCTGTAGAGCTTCACCCTAAAAGATTTTAGGCAACTTTGCATGTGAGAGTAAACATCTGACTCTCTCCATCAAAGTTCTGTTCATCCTCTCAGCTAAGCCATTCAATTGTGGTGTTTTTAGAGGCGTTGTTTGATGCTGAATACCATGCTCTTTACAATAAGCATCAAATGGTCTAGTGTACTCTCCACCATTATCTGTCCGGATGCACTTCAACTTCATCCCAATTTTTCTCTCAATTGAGGCATAGAACTGCTTGAAGACATCTAACACTTGATCTTTTGTCTTTAAGGTATAAACCCATGTCTTCTTAGAATGATCATCAATGAAAGTCACAAAGTACTAGGCACCACCAAGTGACTTTGGTATTGGTCTACACAAATCTGAATATATCATATCCAACATGTTCTTCATTCTAGAAGGAGCAGAACTTTTGAAAGCAACTATGTTTTGCTTTCCTGCCAAACAATCTGCGCATTTTTCCAAATGCACTTGCTTTATCCCAGATAGCACATTCTTCTTGACTAGATAGGTCATCCCCTTCTCACTCATGTGACTGAGTCTTCTATGTCACAACTCAACAACATCATCTTTCTCCAGATCATTTACACTATCGTTGGAGAGCTTTGCATTCATCACATATAGTGATGAGTACTTTTTACCTTTGGCCACCACCAAGGAACCTTTAGTGAGTTTCCATCGACCATTCACAAAGGTGTTACAGAAACCTTCGTCATCAAGTCTACTGCTGAAATCAAATTCAGCCACATATCTGGAATATGCCTCACATTTCTGAGGACTAGTCTTATGCCATTCTCCGTCTTTAGGCAAACATCTCCTCTTCCAACAACTTTTGAAAAAGTTGTTATTTCCCATTTTAGCAACACCGAAGTCTCCTTGTGTCTATGATGAGAATAATTCCCTTCGTGGTGTGGCATGTATGGTAGCGCCACTGTCAGTCACCCAACTGGTTTCCTGGGATGTAATATTGACAAGTTCTTCATCTTGAACAATGTGGAATTTATTGATTGTAATAGTTTGTTCATCATCACTGCTATCGTTCTGCTTTTTCTCCTTGCCTTTGTTCTTCTCCTTTTTGAACTGTCGGCAAAATCTCTTAATATGTCCCTTCTCTTTGCAATGATGGCACTCAATATTAGAATATTTGTTTGACTTCCATCTGCTCTTGTCTCTAGAGTTTGAACCCCTAAACTGGCTTCTCCCTCTGGATTCTGTAACCAAAACATCTAGTTGTGATGAAGAGCTTGAATTCTGTGATCTCCGTCTCATCTCTTCATTCAGAATACTGCTTTTAACAACCTCCATATTTACAACACCGTTAGGTGCTAAATTGGTAATGGATATCTTCAAAGTCTCACATGACTTTGGTAGAGAAGCTAACACCATAAGAGCAAGCATTTCATTGTTAGACTTTATGGCCATTCCCGACAACTGATTAACGATCCCTTGCATTTCATTAAGGTAATCTACAACAGACGTGCCTTTTCTATATTTTACTTGCATCAATTTTGCCAAGTAAAATAATTTATTATTGCCGGTTTTGGAAGCATACAACTCCTCAAGCTTATTCCACAAAGTTCGTGCGTGAGTCTCATTGCAGATGTGGTTGTAGACATTATCTTCGACAAACTGTGGGATGAAACCACACACTTGCTCATGCTCAAACGCCCATTCTTCTTCTGACTTGTCTTCGGGTTTACTTATAGTAAACGCTGGTAAATGCAATTTCGTCACAAATAGGAGTTCTTTCATCTTATTTCTTCATGTGTGGTAATTTGTGTCATTCAAGTTGATCATTTTAATTGTCTTAGCTTCTATAGCTTGCAGTATACAGAAAAATCTTATTTGATGAATAGTACTCATGAACAGTACTGTATGAACAGTACCCTTAAATAGTACCGTATAAATAATACTCTTGAATAGTACCGTATAAACAATACCCTTAAATAGCACCCTGCTACTGTTCCAAACAGTGTTACTACAGTCTTCAAATTCTGCAACAGTAACCATGCAAAAATTTTTACGCACTTACTGTTTTACTATTCACCAAAAATTTGATTTTACACCCATTTTAGAAATGGATCACACTAAAAAATTCGTCGTATTTTTCTCTTATGTGCAATATATTTCTTTTCCTAAAATATGATACTACCCCGGATAGCAATCCCACTTCAATCCCAATAAAATTTCTCTCTACCCCAAAATAAGAACCAGAAACTCTGATACCGCTTGTTGGGAGCAGCAGAATAAATTACTAGAAAAATACGGAATAATAAATCAGCAAAAATGACACCAGTAATTTAATATGGTTCACCCTTAATTTTGGGCTATATCTGCGGGATAAACTTCAAATAAAACTTTCACTATTACAAATAGTAAGTACAAGAGAGTCTTCTTCTGATTAAATCTAGAGGCAATATAATATTAAATGAGATAAACCCAAAATAGTAACATTCACAGTGTTTCCCAAAAATATCCGAAAGTATTTTTCTCACTATTTTGTCACTTCTCTTTTCAGGGATTATTTTCTAAAAATACATAAAACTCTTTCTCAAAATTTCCTTTAAAGAATTGTTCTTTGGCATATTAATGGAATGAAGAAACGAAAGTCTATTTATAAGTCTTCCTTATACGCAGTTGCAGCTGACATAATTCATTTACCAGCTGCAAATTCTCTTTTCAAAATGGGCGGTAGGCTTTGTCAAATATAGCTGCAAATGGTGCAGCTACATTTGAATCCCTTATATATATATATATATATATATATATATATATATATATATAAATGTGTCCCACTTAACATCAATTTTACATCTTATCGCTGGTAGCAGTGATGTGGAAGCCTTTGCAGAAGGATTTATGACCCGATTGGATAGGCAGCGGGTCAAGCAAAAGAAATAGTGGCCTGGGATAGCTGGGAGTTTGGGCCCTGCGGGTACTTGATCTAAAGGGAAATGCTCAATATATATAATATTACTTTTTCCCTCTCAAATTGGTAGTCTGTCCTAAAATTTAATCAACTTTTCATTTTTAAATATTAATTTTATAAGAAAATTCCTATATTACTTTTTGTTAATTGTATTGATTAGTTGTGTAATTAATGAATATATATTGAATAAAGTGTATAAACTTAATGTGTTATTATTAAAGAGTAGAGATATTTTAAGAAATTTATATAATATTAACTAATTTTCTTAATATGCATATAAAAAAGCAATGTGGAGTATCAATTTAAAACGGAGAGACTATATTTTATGTAAGAAATATGTAACATATCACACACACACACACACACACATATATATATATGTGTGTGTGTGTGTGTGTGTGTGTGTGTGTGTTATATAACACACACACACACACACACACACATATATATATATAATCGACTACAATTTGGTCAAAAGAGTATAATGGTAAGTGATGGTAAGTCCATATGCGACGTGGTCTTCGACCCAAATTCAAATCCCTTTTCTCCAGTATTAAAAAATAAAATGTTGGTTTTGAGATTCCAAAGAGCCAATTTCCATCCAATAAGCAAAAGGAACTAATTGAATCTATCTTAACGGAGTGGCTCTCTCTCTCTCTTTCTTCTCTCAGTGTAAAGTTGCTTTTCCTTACTCTTTTCCAGTAAGGAAAACCTCCTGTGGTTATAGCTATTGGAGGGAGTACCTCTTTTTCTATTACTTTCTTGGTTCCTTTTTTTTTTTTTTTTTTTGGTGATAATAAACTCTTGACTAAGGCTTTCAAAGGATCCTTCTCTCATACTGTTATAATCGATTTGTTAGTTTTCAAATATGTGATTTTTGTTAATTTTTGCGGTGGTTGTTCTGATTGTCCAGCTACCCTCACTCCTTAGATGGCCCAAGGATCTCCTCTGGGATGTCTGTGGGGTAGAGGTAAAAGAGGACGTTGATGTTAGTGACAGAGCTTTATGGCTTTCCACTTGATTGGGTAGGCCTAGAGTTTTGGAGAGCCGTCAAGCACAGATCCAGTTAGAGACAGCAGATCCTGGCATTTTTTGGCCCGAGTTCGTTGTGTTTGTTCTGTAATGGGGAAATTCAAAGTTTCGTCAGTGCATGATCCCTCTGTCTGGTCAAGCTACAGGCGTGATCTACTGATCGAAGCTCCTCCCTCAAGCTTAGTTGTTGGCAGTGGGCCTATTCTCAGAGGAAACATGAGGCTTTGGAAGGGAGGGATAGGTCAGGGATTTTTATGTAATTCTGAAGGCCATTGGGCCAATAATTTAGGCTTGAAGCTCATTGTAAAATTTTTTTTGGTGGTTAGTTTAAATGTAACCCTAAATCAGAGTTGACTGGGTTTGATGCTCCATTAATGAATGATTTTCTAATTGGGAAAAAAAAAAAAAAAAGAGCGAAGGGAACTAACATGCATGGTACTTGAAAAAAAAAAAAAAACACATGAAAAAAATAGAAATGTGCCAAAGGTCAACTCCTAATTGGATTACAAATAGTGGGTTCCATCTAAAGTTTAAGGCACCAATAACATACTCAACACAAGTGGCTTAGTTTCATGGTTCAAGCTCAATGAATCATGTCATTTTTTATTCACATAATCATGAATTGAAATGAATAACTTATTTAATTACATGACAAAATGCCTTCATTAAAGGATGGAGCAAAGTTGACTTTCATAGGGTCCTAAATCAACAACCATAAGTTGGCATTGCTTGCAACAACTAGGAAGAGGTTTACTTGCTTCCTCTTTCTTAGGCGGTTCCTTCTTATGGGGTCCAACACTAATTATTTCTGCCACTTTCCCATGCTTCCTTAGTTGTTTTATCACTAAAAATGGGTCAACATTTCCTATCACTGTCAATTGTCCTTTTTCACTGTCAATAGATATTTCATTAATACCTGTTAATTACAAAATAAACATAATTTAGATTATCCTTCTCATAATTTCAATAACTAATCATGATCATTGATTAAAAAATAGCGACTGATTAATGTATTACTTGAAATTTCAGGGGACAATTGTAATTTACCCTAAAAAGTGTCCTTCCATATCATTGTTCTCCCCAAAACTCTTAATTAATATTTTAATTTTTGATATAAATAAAATCATCAAGGAGTATATACTAATTAGAATTTCTATTAATCCAATTAAATCAAACCGATTCATCTCCCATTTGACAAAATAAAAATAATTAATCAAACAATATAATTCAATCATCAAATTATAAATTATATTTTATTTTTATGTGTGCCTACTTATTTAACTTATTCTCAAATTTCTAATTTATAGTATATTAGGGTTGGCAATTCATATAAGGTGTATAGCTAATTTTAATCCAACTCATTTATTAATCATATCAAGATTTATAAATTTTAACTCGGATATATTTATTAAGCAAATTATATGACTCAACATATTTAACCCATTGTCAATAAAATATGATCTGGTTGATCTTCTTATCCCTTTAAGGGTGTGAAAAGTGAGATATCTCATATTCAAGTCTCCAAAATCATAAATAGTTGTCTTCAAAGGAAAGACTATCCCATAATATGTAACTTAGTGTGTTTCTATTAGGTGTTATCCTCCCTAGCATAAAAAAAAAAAAAAAGGCATATTTAACCCATTTACATATATTGTTAAAACGACTTTTTCAAGAGATAAATTGGAAGCAAAAGAAACATCAAAGAGATTTGTCTCTTTTTATATATATCAGCAAGTCATTACCTTCAAGTTTGGAAACACATTTCATATGGTTCCTCTTGCACTTGATGCAGATAATGTTGACACGCAATACCATTTTCTACATATAAATAATTAATTGGAACAATACTATTAGTTGATACATCTGATCGTGAGAGTCAAGAGTTTAAATACTGAATATTTCTCCAAATAAGAAAAAAATAATAATTTGTATACGGTTAAATTTTTCATTAATTTATTGAAAAAAAAATTACACTTATTACTTTCCAATTTATATGAGTATAATTAAGAATATTTTTGTCTAAAAATCATGATACATTGCTAAGTGCTAAGTTACTCCAATAGCAGGCAAGTTAGCAGCCACATATATATATATATATATATATATATATATATGCTAGTTTTTATACTAATAATTACTACTGGTAGTTGTTTCCAAAATTAAAAGATTTTAAATTTGAGTTACAGTCCAAATCACATTTATAAAAAGAAAATGCTAATTTTGTATGACATGTGCATAAGACATGTCCACACAACGCTGTTATATTAACATCACGAATATTAAATTATCATATTTGGTTGAAAATACAAACTTTTATGTAATATAAGATAATTGTGTTTGATTAGATCACATAAAATTATGGCTAATTTCACCCATCATATCTAACCTTTATACTTAGTAACACCACAATCTCTTTTCTTTAATTTGTACTGACTTTCTATTAATATTGCAATGGTAGTAACTCTTATAATTTTCCGGCAATTCTCGAATTAGGAAATTGACGTGGGCTCTACATCATATTAAAATTTTATACGGCTCATCCACCTTATTAATTTTTTTTTTCCCTTTATCTCCCGCCACCCCCAAAGCATGATTTCTTTTCTCTCTCTGATCACTTCTCAATGTTTTGTCTCTTAGTGGATGCAACAAATGAATGGAAAGTCAGTCATTTTTTCCTATCCGTCAAAATTTTATTTTCTTTTACCTAATCTCATTCGATTTTTAGCATGATTTTCTCGAGTTCTTTAGGGTTTTTCTTGCAATTGCTAATCTTTAAGTACTATTTTTAATGGGATTGATAAATAATGTTACAAATTATAATTAACAGCACAAAATATAACAAATCATTCTTGTAATGAGATGATCTTCTCCTTCATCACTGTTGCTAGGTTTAATTTTAATCCATATTCGACAACTTTGCCTAGCCTTATCACTTGTATGTAGTTTATTATGGTTGTTGTTTATTTGTTTCTTATAAATTGTATATGGTGGGCTTTTATTTGATTTAGATTAATTTTTCTCTTTGCCTCAGAAATCAAGAATTCTACACGTGATGGTGGGTTAAGTGGGTAAAGAATCCCCCCAAAATTAGAGTTGGATATTATATTTTTTGTTGTTTTTAGAGAGAGCTTAAGAAAGCAAAATGTTGAAAATTTAGAGAGAGAAATGGAAAAGAAATAGCATGTTGGAAGGTGGGGAAAAGAAAGGGAAAAGAAATTAAATCCGATGTAAAGCTCAACCGGTTGGGAAATTGTCGGAAAATTATAAGAATGACTATCATTGCAATATTAATAGAAAGTTAGTGATATTAGTGTTACAAAATTAAAGAAAAAAGTATTGTGGTGTTACTAAGTACAAAAATCAGGGTTGAAAGGTGAAATTAACCTCAAAAAATTAAAATAAAATATAATAAATTACATTAATATCCTTCCTTTAGATAAATTTTATTTACTTAATCTAAAAATATAACAGAAATATATATAAATAAATACAAATGCATCAAAAATTTTCACTATAACACACTAATATGAAATACTTAAGCTGAAAATATAACAGAAATATATATATAAATAAATACAAATGCATCAAAAAATTTCATTATAACCCACTAATATGAAATCTATATACACACACATACCTTTATATCCATGGCATGTATAAGTTGATATCCAAGAATGAGGAAACGTATGAGTCCTTTTATAGACTTGCAGATATATGGCTTACTAGTTACATTGCATTATTTTATTACTCGTAGGGTTTGTTTGGTTCATTTTGGAATTGAAATTTAATTGGAAATGAAAGTTTAAGGTTTTAAATTTTTATTCTAAGTTTATTTTTTAAATAATTAAATAAAATTTATTTATTTATTAGATTAATAATTATACTTAAAAAAATGTAAATTATATCAAGATTGAAGTTATTTAAGCATAAAAAAAAATTAATTATTTGTATATTAAAAATCTTATTTTAAGAATTGCATTATAATTTTCAATTTGGGAGTAAACCAAACATCCCAGTATTGTATTCCTTTTACTCTTTGTCAATTAGCTAAGTTGTTAACCAATTTCATTCAATGACTTAAACTTTTATGATTGACACGTTTTATTTCCAATCAATGTCAAAGTTTGAAATAATTAACAATATCTTAATGCATTTTATTTTCAATCAATATTTAAGTGCGCACTCTTCACGGTATATGTATTCAAAAATTATTCACTATGTGTTAGTCTCAAAATTCAAATTCTGATCAATAAAGAGATGAGTAAGCTCATTTACCAATTATGCTAATCTCCTTATTGTCAACTTTTTGTTGATATATAGTACAATGATTATCTTATGATTTAGTCATTGATAGATATTCTTAATGTTGCAAAGATACATTTATACACAAAATAGTTTGAATGATAATCATTCATATTTTTATAAGGTTAGAAAAATAATTGTTGAACTCGATGAAGGCATGAAATACTTGATAAATTTGAGGTTTACGGGTTTTCTATTTTTTTTTTCCTTTTTAATATTCCATACTTAAATTAGTATAAATTATAATTTTCCTTTATCTTTCCCATTTTTGCAAAGAGTTTTTTAAATAAAAAAAAATATTCTTATTTTCCTTCATCTTTCCTATAAAAAATATTTATGGGAAAAACATTTTTTTACAAAATAATTTATTTTTTAAATTAATAAAATGTATTCCATTTGTTCAGTTGTAATATGAAAATTAGTTGGAAATTATTTTTTAAAATTTAAAATATATTGAAAAATATTAAAATTTCAATTTATAAGATTATAAAAATATTTAAATATTTTAAAACTTCATAATGCTTAAACCAATATATACTTAATGTTGTGGTAATATAATTGTGGTAAAATATTTAGATATTCCATTTGTTAGTTGAATAATATAAATAAAAACAGAAAATAGATGGAGGTATAATTAAAATAAATACTAGAATTTAACCAAATTTCGAGGGTTATGTATCACATAATCTCCTTAAAACATATTCGCCCCTCATTGTAGGTGTTTGAGGATTAAAACGTCTATTTCTCACGATAAAACGAAAAACAATAAGAAATTAATACCAGTATTAGAAATTGTATGACTCTATCACATAATATAAAACTAAGAAAGAAGAGAGGAAAAAAATTTTCTAGATTGATTGAATGGAAATGAGAGCTCCGTTTATAGTGAAAATCAACAAGAGAGAATTAATTCACTATTAATTCTGAAATTATGAGATTAAATAGGACTGTTACAAAAATAATAATAATAATAATAATAATAAATTACAAAAGAAATCAATTTGGAACTGTTACTAAATTCAATTTCATTCAAACTTCTTACACCATTATCACCTTAATTGGTGGTGATAGGTGGTAAAAATATGTTCACCCATTTATTTGATTGGAGTATGATTATTTTAAAAGGAAATTCATTATGTGTGATCTAAATATAATTTTATTTAAATATTAACTTGTTATATGTTGTAGTCTCTCCCTCTCTCACTCTATATATATATATATATATATATATATATATATATATATATATTTATATATATATGCCTGCCATCCCTACATGGGATGAAACAAAAAATATTTATTGTAATGACATCAAGGCAAAAAGATTCTCTTACCTCTAATGTGATAATTGTAAGACAACAATAGCGACTTCTATCAATTTTTTTTTTCTTATTTTCATTTATTTATTTGTTATTTTATTGTTAGTGATCTTTCACAATAATAATCAATATTCCAGTTGCATCTTTTTAATGATAGAAAAAAAAAAAAATCCAGTTGACTATCAATTATATTTTTATATTATCGTGCACTATTTATAATTAGGAAAAATTACACGATTTGTATTTGAACTTTTTTTTTTTTTTTTAAATATTGTATTCTAACTTTTTAAAATATGTTATATTGGTGTGTGGATAATTTTTTTAATTTGACAAGTTTCTTAATTTTTAAAAATAATTTTAAATAAGTATTTTTAACCGTTTTCAGTCACTGGAGTATTAATTTACATCTCTAAGATTGTAATACTCTGAATTGTTGTTACTTGTAATATTTTAAGTTGTTTATTATACATGTATAGATATTATATTATTGTTCTAAGTATTGCAAGTATTTTTAAGATGTAAAAATTTAAAAGTTCAATTTTAAGATTTTACCTGTCAATGACAAGTTTCGATGACAAGATGAATTTTCGATAGTAAGGACGAGATTTGATTACGAGGTTCGATTTTGAAGACGAGCTCGGCATTAAAGAAGTGAGCGAGGAGCTTGGTACAAGAGAAACAAGTTGAAAAGCTCGGTATCGAGATTGATGGATGCCTATATAGATATGCGAAGTAAACTGAGAGACTTGATGTGGGTTAGCATTGTACAACGAATAGATAAGTTTAAGTTCTTGTCTACGAGTTGCATTAGAATTTGTATGTTACTGCATGGACAAGACTGTCAGCTATTGATGAACAATATGTCGGCCAATATGATTTTTATATTCATTTTCTCTCTATTTAAAGACATCCAGACTATTTCAAAGCATACCAAATTATTGACATGAGCTATCTAATTAGAGAGATTGTAGATAAAACTTGAATGTAAATCAAATCCCTTGATTTAAGGGATCAACTTTATTGATAACTCTATATTATTAAAGTTATTTTACTTGTTTAAATTCAAATTTTGATTCAGTTCTTGAGAATTTAATAGTATTATTACTTATTTTGAGAAATAAATAATTCTAACAATTTATAAATAAATTATAAAATATTTTTAGTATTTTATTTTATTTTGCAGATAAAAATGATATTAATAATGTAGACAATGATGTCATTATATTAATGATGCAAGCAATGATGTCATAATAGTAATGATGCAGGCAATGATGTCATGATATTAATAATATAACCAATGATGTCATAATAATAATGATACAGACAATGATGTAAGATGGTGAAAAAAGAAGATGAAAATTGCCTATAAATAGATATTACCACTCCTCCTTCAAATCATCATTCAATCAAATATACAAATATTTAGAGAGATTTATATTTTCTTAATTTTATTTCTTTTTATTTTCATTTTGATCAATAAGAGAAGTTTTGGAGTTTGTGTACGCCAAAAATTAAATCCCAAAAAAAATTCTTTCTAAACTTTTATTTTTCAATTCAATACTAAGTTGTTATTATGTTTTATATTAGATTTATTGTTAATTTAATTGTTTCTTTCTTCTTAATTATGCGTAGCTAAATTTCTTTTCTAGGATTTAGATGTAATTTTTTGATTTGTCTATGACTATCTTTGTTTAATTGATTTGGTTTTGATTATTGGAATTAATCTTTTATCTTAGAACTTAATGCTTGTGAATAATTGATCACTATTTACATGTTTAAAGATATTATGTGAAGTAGCGAGAGTGAAAGCATAATATTAGTTCAACGAGATATTAGACCTAGGGAATGTGTTGCTTAGAGATAAGAACACTCATTTGTGATTAATTAAAGAATTTCCATAAAACTTAATGGGTTTGTGTTAATTGCTTGTGATCACGAGAGTAGACATAAGATTAACATAAATACTTGTGTTGTGTCTTGAGAGAGAACATCATATATTTAAGGGAAATCTAATCATTAATTCCAATGAAATTAAACCAATTTAGAGAACATAGAAAAGTAATGGGTAATCAATTGATGAAATCTAAATCCTAGATCTCTATCATATATTTGAATTTGTCTTTTAAATTTTCTTACATCTGTTTTAATTTTCTTTTTCTTCACAACTGAATTAATTTTCTATATAATAGAGTAATCATACTTTTTGGTAATTGTCAACACCTTCCCTGTGGGATCGACACTCTATTCACACACTATTACTTGTTCACGATCTGTACACTTGCAGATTTAGCACAACAAGAAGGATCAAGTATTAACTCAAATTTCAATAGTTGTTTAGTGAATCAAATTGTTTGTATAATAATTCGACTAAAAGTAATTAATTAAACTAAAGGATTTAACTTAAGAGATAAAAAGTAAATTGCAAGTGATTTATGATGGGAATAACCTAGATATTGAATCCTCCTAGACTCGACATGTATCTCATGAACAACAACTCAATTAAATCAAGCAATGAACTGAACTGGGATTCTACTAATTTAGATTGACACCTCTCTCAAGTGAATCAATCCCTAATCACTAATTATAGTGTAAGGACTCTCGTCTCAAATATAATTAAATAGGTCATGCATTAATTATAGAGAACAATGAACCAAAGAATTTCGGTGGTCTATTTCTAGAACCACAATCAATTCTCAACCTTTATGAATGTTCAATTCCAATTAAACTTTCTCAAGTTAATTAATAAGAAAACAACATCTGAATAACAAGTATGCAACTGCTAAAAAGATCTATTATTATTAATCACAAAGATAAAAAAATTCAATGAATAATTTAATTGATAATGATTGTTAAATCCATACAATGAGTTCTAGGATTCATCAAATATCTAGATTTAAAAGAATTAGTTCATAATAACATATTGGAAACAATAATAAAAGAAAAGTGTAAAAGAAATCAAATGATCCATCAAGAATAAATTGATAATCTTCACTTTTTATCCTCTAATATTGTTTTGCAATTCTAGTTATTTTGATCTCCACTTTTAATTCCAGATGCAAAACCTTCTCGTCTTTTTCAGAGAAAAATTCTACTCTCGAAAATCTATTCGCTCTCCCTCCTTTCACTCTGTTGCCGTCCAAAATTATAACCTAAAAACTAAGTTATGGTACGCCCACTATCTACATGGTACGCCCGTACCTTTTATGGGTGTACCATGGCCTCTAGATTCTATTTCCATGGTACGCCCGTACCTTTTATGGGCGTACCATGGCTTCAAGATTCTGCCTCAATGGTACGCCCGTACCTTTTATGGGCGTACCACAACTTCATCATGCCAATCATCCATCCATTTCAGTAGTGGCTTTCCAAAACAAAGGGTTCCTACAGATTATTCTGAAAAGTACTTGAACAAACAAATTAAACTCAATTTTAACAATAAAGTACATTAAAGAACAGGGGTAAAATATCATGCATCATACACTTATCAAATTCCCCCACACTTGAGTATTTTCTTGTCCTCAAGCAAATTGAATCAAACAAAAAGCATGTAGCCCAATATGAACCAAGAAGGGGGGTTGAATTGGTGGGGAATTAAAAAATTAATTGAGAAAGAGTAGAAGAATAGAAAGAACACAAAGATTTATAGTGGTTCGGATTATAACCAATCCTACATCCACTCCCCAATCAACAATTGGGTATTTCACTATCTATGGAGTTTTGACAAGTTCAC
>CATKHJ010327194.1:0-18935 GCA_949750685.1 Vernicia montana
TTAATGAATTTACAATTTTAATCATAATTTGATTTATGGATAATAGTACAGTTAATTTATATAATAAATATATTACATTTTTCAGGTTATAAATATTATACAGGTTAAATGGGTTGTGTCGGGTTCATGACCCATATATGACCCAATTAAATAAACGGGTTACACGTGTCATATTCGTGTAACCCGTTTAATTTTCATGTCGTGTTAGGGTGACACGATTAATAAATGGGTCGTGTTCGTGTTGACCCTAATCATGTCACCTGAGTATATCAACCCAACACGAACACGACCCACCAACACATTTTGACACCCCTAATAACGAATATGATCATCTTTAAAGGAAACACAATGTCGAGATCCTCCTTTTGTGGCAATAGGAGAAGGTCCCTATACATCATAATGAATCAAATCAAATGGAGAAGAAGAAACAGAAATACTTCGATTAAAAGGTAAAGTTGAAATTTTTGTCACTTTACATCCACTACAATTAGAAATATCACAAGTTTACAAATTTTCTAATGCCCCTGTGGGCACTAAAAATCTCAAATGAGAAGACAAAACATGACCTAAATGAAAATTTCATAAATAAAAACTAAAAGAAGAAGGACTCAAATGAAAAGAAAACAAATCAACACTAGTAGCAACAACAATAACTGGCACTTTTAACTCATCCAAAATATAAGCCCCCCCTGCCTAAGGCCTATCCCAATCAACTTCTAAGACTGCAGATCCTGCACATAACAAGAAGAGGAAGAAAAGGTTACTAAATTACCAGAATCACATAATTGACTAACAGAAGCAAGATTTAATTTCAGTTTCGAAATATGATACACATTATGGAGAGACAAGTGAGGTGTGACAACAAAACCAACACCTGCTAAAAGCATATGAGTGCCATCAGCAGTCATGGCAGTAATAGAAGACGAATGAAACACAAAAATAAAAGATGAAGAATTTGGAGACATATGATGTGAGCACCAAAATCAAAAACCCATAAAGAATGTGATATACCTAAAGAACTATGAGGCAACTGACCTACGTAAGAAGAAGCAGACATAGCTTGTGGCTGTAAGGAGAGGAACTTATGAAATTTCTCAGCCAGAGTACTAGGATCGGTGAAAGGATCTGATGAAACTACTGATGCAGTATTAGACTTTGGTGGTATGTAACCCTGAGGTGGTCTATAAGCATTAGATTGTGACTGGTTGCCAGGCTTCCAAGCTTGAGATTGCTGCTGCGATTGATTTTGTTGTTTCAACTTAAGACACTGAGCCTTCTAATGACCTTTCTGCTTACATAAACTGCGCTCATCGAAGGCAACCCTTGTGTAAGCCTTATTTTGATTATTAGTGTGTGGCTTATAAGGTATAAAAGGATTAGAAGTTGAAAGAATTTCCTTTTCAGAATAAGACTTAAGACGTATTTCTTCAACCAATAACTCACTGACAATTGAGTCAACTGAAGGAAGTGGAGAACGATGCAAAATTAAACCTCGAAATCCTTCAAAATCAATGCGAAAAGGCATTAAAAATTGTACCAACCGTTGATGTTCTCTACGAGCAATATAGGCACCACATGCCTTTAATTTTGCCGATTCTGTCAGAGCCAATTGATCCCAAAGATCTGTCATAGCATAATAAAACTCCTGAATACTCATATTCCTCTATTGAAGAGCTCGTATGTCATTCTCCAGTTGATACTGCTTTGCAAAATTTGATTGAGTGAACAACCTTTGCAGATGATCCCAAACCTCATTTGTTGTCTCATACTTCGCCAATTGTGTACCTATGGAATGCTCAACAAAATTGTTAATCCAAGTAATAATTTTTGCATTGTTTGCTTCCCAAGCATCTATCAATGCAGCATAACCCTTAGCAGTAGTATTCTTAGGTATCACAAAAGTTCCACTAATATATCCCCATAACTTTTTACCCTTCATAAAATTTCTCATCATATAACTCCAGTACGAATAATTCTTTCCATCAAATCTCACACTCACAGACTGAAACAAATCATCTCATTCAGTAATCATAATCAAAATCAACAAAGAAAACAACCAAAATGCAAAAGACAGTAAAACGAAATACCATATTGCAGACTAAAGCAAAAATGAAATACTAGGCAACCAGATTGAATACTGTCACTCCAAAACCAAACAGAAATCGTCTCTCTAAGAATGCAATACAACTAGAAAATGAAATCGCCACTCCAAAACAACCAGAAATCGTCATAAGAGAAACAACCATAACTCCAAAAAAAATCGTCCAAATTTTTTTTAGGATCCGCGAAAGCTGTGTTTGAGATTAAACTTTGTCCCATGACACTTAGCTCTGATACCATGTTAAACAATTCAAAGAGATAAAAGAGAAATACAAAATCAGAAAAAGGAGAGGTTAGTATTTCATTGATAATGCATAATAAAGAAGGAATACAAAAAAGAATGATTTAACCTAAATATAAAAGGACTATATATAGGCTAAATCAAGAAAATTGAAAAGACTATTCTACCCTTAATAAACAATAAAATAAAATAACCTTATGTTTCTTAACAATAATATATTATATCAAACATTACAATTCAATATGAGTATAAAAAAAACTTGAAAGTTGAACGCACGACTTCCTAACACATCAATTTTAATCTTACCAACTAGATCAAAATCTCATTGACATATAATAAATAAAGTTAATTCTGTTTTTACAATAGTAAATAATATACCTTTTTGAAGATATGGTTGGATAATGTATAGAAAATGATTAATATATTATATATAGTAGCTAATATATCTCTCTCAATGACTATTCATATATATATATATATATATATATATATATAACTCCTTTTTCTCTCTAGTTTTTAGCTCTCTCTCCTTTGCTTGCACCGTTAGGGGTTTCATCTAGGGTTAACTCTGGTGACTTTTGTCACCGGCGGGCATACCCTTTTTCCTTGCTAAGTTTAGTTTTTTTTTTTTTTATTTTTTTTTATGGCTTTTGTTTCAAATAAAGCCAATCGTTGAGATTTGGAATGCTTTTTTGGTTTTCCATCTAAGTGGGTTTTTGTGGATCTGTGAATCAAACATCTACGGCCTCGGTGCCTGCTCAAACAGCAGCGTTGTCCGGCCTGCACATCGAAGCGTTCTCGGTCCTGTGGTGGTGTTGAGTTTTCGTCGGTGGGTGGAGAGTAATATGACTAGCACAAGCTTTGGAGATTCAGTTTGAGCTTTTCTATTGAATTTCTATCTGTGTTTACTGAGTTTCTAGGCCAATAGTGGTTGTCTTTCTCTTCTTAGGCGGTGACTATTTGTTGGAAGGGGAGGGAGGATCCACCATCGATCCACTGTTTTTTGTGGTCTGTTGTAGTGGTGGGTGAAGTCTCAAGATAATCAGTGCTTTTCTCTGCTGGTGGGCTCAGCCGCTCTGTCTCAGCTCATGCAGGGTCATTCGTTAGCGCTGATGCGATGCTCGGTGATGTTGACTAAAGCCTCTGGAAGGTGCACCAGAGCTAGGGGCAATAGTGGTATAAATTTATTTATTCATACTTTGGGCTTGATAGTTATATGAACTTTAAGCTCAAGACAAAAAATCTCAATTTTGAATAAATTGTTGATGGACTATAGATCCACTTTATATTTTTCTAACTGAATTTTATTAGTTGTTTGTTCACTATTTATATTGTTATTGGACTATCAGTTCATTTAAATGCTAATTTTATTCGTTTCAGCAATATATATATATATATATATATATATATATGCACATCTAAGAAAGCACCTTTGCTTTTTCTATATTGATGTCCTTGTTGAGAATATATATGTTTCTCTTTTATTATTTCACTTTAACGCTTTATTATTATTATTATTTTTGTATGTTACACTTACAAATCCTTTTATATATTTTCAATATAATGGATAATACATAACTTTAAAATTCAATTATAATTTTTTTATACATTAATAATTTAATTTGTTCTCTATCAATAATAATTGTGTTGTTTTGGCAATAATAATAATAATAGTCTTGTCAACTGTTATATTTATCAACTAATAATAGTATAAAAGCTGGCACCCATTTTGCACTATAGTCCTATATATAAATAGTACCATGCATATAATATATTCTATTTAGATCTTTTGGTTAAACGAATCAATGTAACATAACATCTATAATATTAGTATATTAGCACCATTTTAAGCTGAAACATAAGTAGTGACTCCTATTTTTGTATTGAAGCTTAAATTATGATATTGGTGGGAAAAAAAAAAAGCAGCTTAAATTATGATAAATCATGAAACTTTCTCCAGCTGATCAAGTGGCATCTTATGAGTTATGACCTTACAAAATATCTACTTCAAGTGTAGTTGCTATCCAGCTATTCATTAGTTGGATAATTTAACTTCAGATAATTTTTTTTATTATTAATTTTATCAGTAAAATTTGAATCATGAAATCTGCTTTTAAATTATAATTCTTTTCTTTTTAATTTTTTTTATTTCATCCGAATAATAATAATAATAATCTTATTATAAGTTGGAAAAAAAGTATGAATTGGCCTATATATTTATATTAATTTAAAGATTTACAGTTTTATATATAACTATAAATTTTCATAAGGAAAAATGGAAGGAAATAAGTATTATTATATTTACTAAATTATTTATTTCCTATCTTCCATTTATCTAGTTTTTTTGTTTTTATGATCTCTGGATGAAATTGAATGCAGCAATTTTTTTTTTTTTTTTAAAGAAATGTTGCATTTCATATTCTCGTAAATCCAACAAAACAAAAGGATTAATAGTCTGAGGTACACCCTCAAAGATGCAATATTTATAAGGCATAACAAAACAAATTATACAATTTATATCGGGTAAAAAATAAATTTAAACAATATTTGATTTTTGCGGAGTTCGAATTGGACCGGAGCCTCAAGCATTTACTATACATAATTTATTTATTTATTTTTTATTATAAAGAGGGAAAATATTCAATAGAAATATATTAAATTTCGTATTATAAAGTAGTTTTTTTTTTAATATCTTTAATTAAATTAGTAACAATTATTTGTGGTTAATAAATACTTGTAATCTTATCAATTAAAATATAGATTATTCTACTT
This sequence comes from Vernicia montana, assembly GCA_949750685.1. NCBI lineage: Eukaryota > Viridiplantae > Streptophyta > Magnoliopsida > Malpighiales > Euphorbiaceae > Vernicia > Vernicia montana. Next base: position 5,114 of record CATKHJ010327194.1, read on the forward strand.
TACACCCGTTGTATGGTAAACCCTGAAAAAGAACATGTTTTATAAGTAATCAGCATGTCACTTAAAGGTTCAATTTAGTCCTCATAATTTTTTAGAAGTCCTGTCAGATTTAAAATTAACTTTATGTCTCAAATTAACACATCTTTTTAATTTTAGCTCTCTCAGTGTAATTTTTTTTCAAAAATAATAAAAAATAATTTGTTGTACATCAGGAAAAAAAAAAAAAAAAAGTTCTAATTGCATTTTTTTGATTTATTAACATCAAGTACAAATTCCAGAATTGTAATTTTAATGTTAGTATAAGGAAAAATACTATTTTAATTTTAACTATAATTTTAATAGTATATATAAATCATATATCATCAGAAAGGCTTCTGAACAAACTCAGAGCATAAACTCGAATTTAGAAACCGTCCATGGCCAATAATCAATCGTTTCTTATGGCGAAAGTGGCAGTTCTTAAGTAATAAAAAATTAATTTTTATATTTGTTAAAAGTAAAATATTAAATTTTTTGAAATAAAACTAAAAAAAAAAAAAACAGAAAAAGGAAAATAAACCCATAAAGCCTTGATGTTCTTCAAGGAAACCCAGAAAATCTTCTTGTTCTTGAACGAAACCCAGAAAAGTTCTTGACACCCAGTAAAAGAAGGAGAAGAATAAGAAGAAGAAGGAGAAGAAACCCAAAAAACCAGAAAACTCAGACCCTTAAGAGACAGAGACATCAACACTTACGAGAAGAAGAAGAAGAAATTCAAAAAATTATTTAAACCCAAAATAAAAAAAGAACAGCAAAACTAAAAAAAATCAAAATTATTAAAACCCAAAATAGAAAGAAACTCATAAAATAAACCTAAACTTTTTCGTCACGACCATCGAATCACGTAGACTCCATCCTCATATTATTTTCCTCTATGCTGTCTTCCTTGAGTTCTACCACGATGTCGCCATTTTCTCAATTATAGAAGGAGAGGTCTAGGGCTTGGGATTGTAAGGGATGAGGTCTGTGTACTGAGAGAGAGAACGATAAAAGGGGAAGATCAGAGGGATAGATAGAGCAGCGAACGGGGAAAAAAAAGTTAATAGGTTTTGGATTTTTATTTTTGAGTTTTAATTTCTAGTTTTAATTTTTTTTATTCCAAGTATTTAACAATTTGGTTTTTCTGGGTTTTTCTTAATTTTGGGTTTCAATTTTTTTTTTTAAATTTCAAAATTAATTTTTTATTTAAAAATATAAAATTAATTTTTTATTACTTAAAAATTATAAAAATTTTGCGAAATATCATTGAAATCCATCAAATAAATGGGATCTTAGTAATTTTTTTTTATTGTTATTAATATTATAACTCACATCTTTTGAAATTCTTTAAAATTAATACATTTATTTCATTCAAATATAAGTTATTAAGTATTTTTATATCTTAGACAAAAAAAATAAAAAAATATTTTTACATAATTTTTCATGAAACATTGTATTTTTAAATGATTCAACACTTATTACAACTCTATATATAATGAAAGTATATTTAAAATATTAAAATATGTATTTTTTTATTTTAATAAAATTAAAATAATAATAAGTTATTTTTTTTTTTTTGAGGTAGAAGATTTTTTTTAAAATTAATAAAAGAAAAATATTGTATTTTAAGAAAAATAAAAAATGATTTAATTTTTTTAAATTAATAAGGTGAATTAAATTTTTAAAATTAATAAAAGTAGAATAATTAAGTTAAATGATAAAATAAGTAGTAACAATGTTAGATACTATTTACAGAATGCAATACTCAGGCCTCACTTTTAGACTTTTAGTACTCACAGTTAAAAGTGAAACCACATTTACATTAAAAAACGAAAAAGAAAAAGAAAAAAAGAAAAGTGAGACCACAATTTATAAGATTATTATATATATATTTTATGGGAAATATGATTATATATCTTTACCTAAAAGCTAAAAGCGGAAAGCACTATTTTAGACCTATCTAACACAATTTTTTATTTTTTTTTTGGGAAATATGATTATATATCTTTACCTAAAAGCTAAAAGCGGAAAGCACTATTTTAGACCTATCTGACACAATTTTTTATTTTTTTTTTGCAAAAAAAAAATAAAACACAAATTTGTTTATTCTGAAAAAAAAAAAAAAAAAAATCAAATCAAGATTTGGGCTAGCTTAGCCCATGTTTATCTTATATTAAACTTGGGTTCGTCAACCCAACTGTAAGTTTATTATTACAACACAACCTTATCATATAGAGGAAATTATCCTGGCTATCCTATTTTTTATTTTATTTACTTCTATATGTTGGTATTTATTTCTTTGCTTTTTTGTTTTTTCATTATTTTTTATTAGCTACGTCTTCTTTTTTTTTTTTTTTTTGTCATTCGCCTTTCTCATTTTCATATTCTTTTTCTTACAGAAAAGTTTATATATAAAGCTTATTATATTTCTCATGTCAATCCAATTGTTACGTCTCTCCATAATATTGTTCTCTACTTCTTGTGCCTATCCCTATTTTTTCTCTTATTTCTATTTCGTTTTTGTGTTTTTTTGCTAAATTGACACCTGAAAGTTTATGCAAATATCAATGGACTCTATGAATGGCCTTTGAGAAGATGTGAAGAGTGTTCCGTAAAATTTAATTGGCAATTTGATTATTCATTCAAAGGTGGGTTTGCAATTGGATATGTAATTTCTGCAATTTCAGTTGTAGTGTCTGCCTCTTATTGTGTACCTTGGGTGCGTATGCGAAAAAATGATGAGTTGATCACTATACCAAAAATGCTAATATTGATGGTAAGGAGCAAGAGCAAGAAATAGAACTTGAGCAATTGGGTACCTTATCAACTGTGGAGTTCTTAATAGAGAAAGAGGTATTATATTCACTAGCATACTCTTTTTTTTTTTCATTAATTGAACTTCATTAAAGTTTCAATCTTGCAGTCTCACAATTTCGGTTTGGACAAATGGAGATTATGTACAAGGCAACCCTTTCAAATTATTAGTCTCTTGTAGTAAAGAAATTTTGTAATTCTCAACAATTTGGAAAACAATTCACATATGAATTGAAGATATTAGGTAAATGAAGACATGATAACTTAGTTCCACTCCTCATATTCTGCAAATATTATGAAGGGAAAAAAAAAATTCTTTTGCTAAGATGGAGAATAGGGTTTTTGGTGGTGATTATATTATATATATATATAGTAAACTAAAATAACAAAGAATGTGCAGAGAGAGAGAGTGTGTTATTTTGTTAAGCTAAATACTGTGTAGTAGAAACAGTTGTTTAAGAAAATTGCAAAATACAATTTTTAAAGAATTTTGATATTGTTCTATGAGCTTTACCTTGCTGGAAAGTTTCAAATAAATTAGTTTTGATTTTTGACCAAAACTTCAAACTTATAGATAAGGTTTTATAGGTTCTCATGATGCCACATGACATTAGTACTTTTTTTTTTTTACCCAAAACGTGATATTAGTACTTTATCAATAATAATTGAGATTTTTATAGAAATTTTTTTATATTTTATTTTGAGTATATGTTTGGTTTATTTTGTTTATATATTTAGTTGATGTTTGGTTGATTTAATATATATGTTTAGTTTATTTTGTATACTTATAATATATTAAGAGTATACTAGTTGTTGTTATTATAATTATTTTTAATTCAATATTTTTTACAAATTTTAAAATAATGAATCAATAAACAACTTAGTTTTTTCAAGTTTTAATAAAATATATTAAATATATACAAAATATATTGAATGAATACCATTTTGAATTAAAATATCAATTTTAAAAATGAACACTAAAAATTTAGCAGGTATATGTTAAATATATACCCAATATAAATTCAAAATATAATATGAGTATACTCAAAATAAACTCAACATATATCATTTCACTAAAATCATAAAAATGTAAAAAAGGTTGCTGAAAAACATATTTTTATAAAAAAATAGTCAAATATGGTATTTTTGTAAGAAAATTGGTTAAAGTATAAAAATGTAATATTAAGGTTTTTTTTTTTTTTTTTTGGCATTTATGTAAAAATCCCTATCATATATATATATATATATATATATATATATATATATATATATATATATATATATATATATAGGTTTTGGGCCTGAGATCCTGATAATGGGCCGAGTCCAGCCCAGCCCATCCTATATTCAACTAGACATTTATATAATCAGAAAAAGTTGACCGACCCAAATCATCACCGAACAGGCGACAAAGGATCAGAGCGCGAGAGAGTCACAGATCAGAAGGAGAAGGTTCGTTTCTTTTCCTCCGTATCTTCAATCAAATGGAGCTCCATGCCTTTTTATTTTTTTTTTATTTTTTTTATTATTGTTGTATCTAACTTTTAATTTTTCGTTAATCTCTATTTGATTTTTCTAATCATGGATCATGGATTGGCTTCTAAACCTAATTCTCTTTATAAATCCTTTTTTATTTGGCACGATTTGTTTTTGTGATTCTTTAAGATATTTTTAGAGCTTTTAGCTATTTGGATCGTGGAGAATGATTTTACCTACATAGAGTAATTTGAGGAGTTGTAATTTCAGTATCTGAATGTACTTAAAATTTTGCTGTCGCACTAAATTTTACTTGTTTGAAACCATAATCAGGATGTAATTTTTTTTTTTTTTTTGGTTCTTTTTCAAGTGAACATTTTTTAGTTTTTGATTTCTTGGTTTGTAATTTAGGTGGAACAAAATGGACAGAAGACGGTACAATGTTGAGCAGGAAATGAACGCCCAGGATAAAAATCAACTAGATGGAGAGCAGGTGAGCAATAGGTTTTTATACAGTGATATGCTCTTTCTGCCAATCTGTTGAATTTGCATTCTGTTTTCCTGGCTGCATCTAATGTGATAAATTGTTTTATTTTTATGTACTGAATAAGGATATATTGCATCAGTATAACTGTCCTCTCATTCATTAATAGATTAACGAATATTTTGTGTATTGATGTGTGTCATGTGCATTTTCTGCTACTTGCTTGTCAGGATTCTCTTATTGAGGATTTGACAGAAGATTTTCGCTTGCCTATTGATCACAAACCTATGGAAAATGTTGATCTGGATAATGTTGAACAAGCATCGTTGGACACAAAGTTGACAGCATCTAATATTGGGTTTAGGCTTCTTCAGAAAATGGGGTGGAAAGGGAAAGGTCTTGGAAAGGATGAGCAGGGTATGTTTGGAGTCTATATGTTTACCACCATATTTGCATGGTGTGTTGTGTGGCTTTCAGATAAAATGATGTTCTATTTACCACTATTTCTTGACTCATAACATTGTCCTGAACTCTTTTAAATTCTTTCAAACTTAATCCTATTTCTTATAATCTTGTTTCTAACTCTTTGTTTTTGAAAACAATGTATTCATCTAAACATCCTGCTTTTGATAAATCTGGATTTCATGGGCTTGGGGGTTATTGTACTCTCCCTGTATCCTTTTTCCTTGAATAAATTTATGAAGATGGAGATTTTTCAGTGGATTATTTCTTTGGAATGTCTGCTTTGCTGATCTTGTTCTGATTTTCACAATCTCTTTGGGTTTTTTATTATTTTTTTTTTTCAGGAATAATTGAGCCAATAAAATCTGGGATCAGAGATCCCAAGTTAGGGATTGGAAAACAAGAAGAAGATGATTTTTTCACTGCGGAAGAAAATATCCAGCGAAAGAAATTGGATATTGAGATTGAGGAATCAGAGGAACATGCAAAGAAACGGGAGGTATGCCTATAAAATTGTAGGGTATATAAATACTTTGACTAGTAGACAATATGTTGAGGTTGATGCTTTACTTTTTCTGAAACCCACATCTAATAGCAGAAGGCAGCATATAGCATATATGCATGTCTTTTGACGGGAATGGTATATCATAGGGGAACATCAACTTTGGAAGCTCTTGAGAATTTCCTGCAGTTTTTATTACCTGGTGGCTTCTACTGCCTGCTTCGTGCACATTATGAAAATTCAGGTGTTAGCAGAACGTGAGCAGAAAATTCAAACCGAGGTGAAAGAAATAAGGAAGGTGTTTTATTGTGATCTCTGCAACAAGCAATACAAACTGGCTATGGAATTTGAAGTTCACCTAAGTTCATATGATCACAATCACAGAAAGGTGCATGACTTGGCATGTTGCTGAATTTTCTTTTCATCCAAAGTGTGTGACCTTCCAATTTTGGCTAATCTTTCAACATTCTTGGATCATCATTGCAGCGTTTTAAGGAAATGAGAGAGATGCATGGTGGTAGCAGTCGTGATGATAGGCAAAAACGAGAACTACAACGACAAGAGAGGGAGATGGCTAAGTTTGCGCAGATGTAACCTGCACACTTAATTTCCTTGACGCATTTTAACTTGAGCCTTTTAGCATGTTTTTCCATCTCTGTGGCCTGATTTCCTTCATATTTTTGTATTCTTTAATGCAATCTAGGGCAGATGCTCGTAAACAGCAGCAACAACAGCAGCAGGAGGAAGAATCTGGATCTGCCCAGGTTTCCAATTCACTTAAAAGTGCAACTGCACTTGCTGATCAGGATCAGCGGAAGGCATTAAAATTTGGGTTTTCTTCTAAGGGTGGCACTTCTAAGGTTAAGGGTGGCACTTCTAAGGTGTGTAACTGAAGTTGGGAATTTAACTACACATATCATCACTACTCATTTTGGTCATATTTATTTGGAAGCTATTTAGTAAGACTAATGAAGGTGGTGTTTTCATGGAATACATCATAGATTCATGGATTTATCTTGCTTGTATATAAATAGATTTGTTCTCATAAATGAAATTCATGTAATGTCAAAAACTTGGGACATGATGACATTTATTGTTAAAATTTTGGCACATGACATTGGAGGCATTGCTCTCTCTTTTCTCCCTTTTCTTATAACCTGGTGTAATTAGGCACTTATGCAATACAGCATTCAGAGATGAATAGTTATTTCCTCTGTGATCTCATGTAAACTGTCATTTCACTGCCTAACCATTTTTTTAGTCATGTTGATTTGTTGCTTCGTCTCTTAATTTGTAGGGGTCATCTGGCAATGCTGCAAAGAAGTCAAAAGTTGCTGTTGCCTCAGTTTTCGGCAATGATAGCGATGAAGAACAGTAAATTTTGACCCTACAGCTGGACATCACCACCATTTATTTGGTTGATGATTTGTATTCTCAGTGGCCCGTGCCTATAATTTCAAGAACTCTTATATTTATGGAAGATCCTATTTAAAAGTGTTAATATTGAACTTGAATGATCAAAGATTATTGTATTGCAAAGCATAATTTGTATAATGATTCAGAATTGGGTGGAAATTCTCTGTAATGTGAGGATCTGTTTAATGTGTTCTTAAACTTTGGCATGTGTTATTTGTTCTTGTAAGTGCAGAAATGCAGATACTGTTTCTCATAAGCTTCTAGGCCTTATACTTGACATTTCTATCGATTCCATGTTATTTTAACAGCATCTTTTATGTAGCCTTATGGGCTTGATTCATATATTGTGTGATTGTGATACAGAGTAATTGCTTAAAAGACATTAAAAAACATGTATACTTGAAATAACATTAAAAAACATGTGATGAATTGTACCATTTCTGTGGAAGAAGTGAGATCTTTTGAACTGTGGCATACATTTTTTTAATTGGTGGTTTGCTATGTCAAAGTGCCAATTTTAGCACCCAGCGCCAGGATTTTGTGGCTCTGTTTGATGCAACTTTGTGAAATTTACTTGAATTATCATTTCATATTTGATATGAAAGAAAAAAGTTCATTTGATTTTCATAAATTTAATTTTATAAAATTTAGTATAATTTAAATCAAATTTTATTATTTATAAATTAATTTTAAATTTCAATTTCATTAACACCAAATAAAGGTTAAAAGAATGTGACTAAACTAAAATGTAACCTTTTTTTATTAATTGCCTCCAGATCATTTTTTTGTAAATTGAAAGTTTATATGATTAATTGGAAAAAAAAAAAGTTGAAATTTCATATATGATTAAAAACAAAAAAATATTAATGAATAACAATTATTAATGAATAACATGTAATTACAATAAAACCAAAAAATCACATGACAATTTTAATTTATCAGCAACTTATATATTTCCCTACAGCATAACTAAGGATTAGAGAATTACAGTAAATGATCGTCATTTAATAGGTTGACCAAAATTCATATACAGTAATTCTACCAAGAAATTTTAATTTATTTCAAATGCCAAACGAACTTGTATAATAAATAACTCAGAAAAATTAGGAGACATGTGGTAAACCGAACCACTATTGATTAAAAATTAACAAATAAAACCTCACAAAGTAAAAACATATATAAATATATCAATATATGTCACTATTTGTTATGGTGAGAACACCTTTTGAAAAAAAAAAAACATAAAAGAAAGGTTTTTTTACTTTTATATTGATTGAGTTATGAATATAGGATTACGATCACAAATCTCATTCTTAATAGGGTGTGATTATGTTAGTCAAAATTAGTACAGATTGGACTGAGTAGAATTGTGATCCTAATTCTAATCCAATTATGATTTTAATTCGATTGATATGGGGAGAGAGAGAATATGTTCTATACCAGTTTAAAAAAAACCTAAAAACAGAAATTAAATCAAAGTAAAAAATTATAATGCAAAAAAATTATAAAATTACACATCAGCATGTGTTAAAAATAAATACACACTGATTTTCTTTTATGTCTCAGAATTTATATATATTTATATAGATATAGATACATAGAATATAGATAAGGCCCTCTTTTTAAGAGAAAATCAGTAGGATCATAAAATATCATTATCGTCATACATTTATCCAATTGTTGTCATAATAGGCATAAACAAGCACATACCTTTACAATCTATCGTCCACCTCAAATAAAATCTACAACAACATCACAGACATATAACCTAACAAATTAAATGGTCAAATTCCTATGCAGCCTCAGCAAAGCCCAGCTGCATATCACCGAAGTCGAACACAGTGTGATATGCTCTCATGAACACATCTCCAAGAATCCTGTGAGCAAATGAAAATAAAACCCATTTGTAGAAGAACAAAAAATATCAAAATGCACTTCTATAGCCATAAATTAAACCCAGTAACCATATTTGCATACCAGAGAGGACCTCTTGGAGGAGGCACATCAAAAGCTGTAAACCCACTAATGCAAACTGCAGAACCACCTTCTCCAGTTTTCAATATATACTGCGAGTACACAAGTTGCTTTCATATAATCGAGCAACTAAACTATGAACAGAACATTTAAAATATTTTTGGCATTATTGTTTGAACTATTATTTTGAGAAAAACACTATATTAAAATATTGATTGTAGTTGTAAAAACTCTAAAACAGGTAAATAACAGTTTCAGATTACTTTTTCCAGCAACATTTAGAAATGAAACAAACCTGCTCAGGACCGAGGTTGAAAGGTTTATCTCCTATGGTGAAGGTAATGTTTGGCATGGCTGAAATGCGGTCACAATCGATTACTGACTCGCCCATTGGACTTGGTAGACTGTCGCATAACTGTGAAGGATCATAGCCATAAATCAACAACACACACATAGAGACTGGCTTATAAACAGAGGTGGGGTTTCAGAATAAGTCACCTTATTCACATAGTTGAGTGCTGCCTCCTTTGTCGCCTTATGTTTGAGTTGATTCTGGACCCAAATGACAAGCATCTCACAGGCAGTGCATAGAAGATCATCCCCAAAAGACGATCCCTCCATGTTTTCCCTCTCAAGGACTGATGCAATCCCAGTTCTGCACATAATCATGTTTCACGGTCAATGTTAGATGCTGTTGGGACATTTTTATGCACTGACAAGGGCTATACCAACTAGATTGGGATTGATGGATTGATATTGTGTTAAGAATTGAAGGCCCTAATATAGCCAAAAGAAAGAAAGGAAATCAGCAAATGCAAATTGAAAAAAGGTTATGGCTTTGTCAGGATAACCCTTACCTCACATACTTAGCCTCATGGAAAAGGCATAAACCAAGCTGTGAACATACCTTACCTGGTTGTACCTGAAGAGAACAATTCAAAATTTCAGTATATCTACCATTGAAAACGCATATAAAAATTTAATGACAAAAGAAAAAAAAAATCAGTAAATTAAATGTCAGCCGCACCCCTGATATCAGGAGATCCCACATTAACTCTCCATACTGTGTAACCACTTCCTTACACTCAGCACTCACAATTCCTTCAGCTCCAATGGCATGATTGATTTCGACCACAATAGGCTAAAAATCATAGCTAATTAGTGTATCATTGAAAAAAAAAAAAAAAAAAACAAAGATCATTAATGAAGAGACTGGAGATCTCTTTTGATGGACGTTGATTGCTGAAAGGATGAAAATAACTTACAGTTGGACCAGCAAGCAAGGATGTTCCTGAGTCCACAATTGCAGCACAACCACCCGCACACACACCTGAAAAATCATTAATATTCTTCAACTATCAATTGACTTTGTTGTAAGATGGTTTTTCAACAGAAATGGAATTTCCGTGCAGTTCCTAAACAAAATCTGTCATCAAGCTGAATCTCTAGTCTGGAAACTTGGGAGCCAACTAAGAAATGCCATGTGAAGAATTAGACAATATTAGGCTGCTGCATCTCATGATCTAAATAATTTGGACATAAGGTGCTCTGAAGTTTCTAGTTTTGGGATTATCAACTTGAAAATTCACTTTACAGATATAAATAGTTTTATTAGAAAATATAAACAACATAATGATGCAGATGTTCAGATTGCATGAAGATCACCTGTTGAACGGTCTCCGATTAGAAAATCTCCCATGGTGAACTAAAAAGGGAAAAGGCCATTAAGAATTAGTTTTGATGCTTTTTTTTCATAGAAAATGGCATATAAGAAAGGGATAAAAATTAATCTGAAGACATTTCTTACCTGCCAGTAACCTTTTTCAGTAACTGGAACGTAGATATGTTTCCCCTTATAGTGTCTTTCATCAACACCACCAAAAACAATCTCACCACCCTCGCTGGCATCTACACCCTTGTTGAGCCAGAATGAAAAGACTTCATCATTTACAAGACGTTGCTGCACCATATTGTACCTGTATCTTTATCATGAATCAATGTGTCTAATGCACTAGTAGCAAATAATTGCAGAAATGTGAACTCTTGTGTGATAAGGTATTCCAAGGAAAAAATTAGGATTATCAAATAACTGAAGAATAGACAGACAGAATGATACCACACAGGAACAGCATTCCCAACTGAGATTTCCTGAAACCCAAGTCCCAGTATTCCATCAAACTTTGCCATGACAAATGTAAGACTTCCTTCTCGCGTAGCCTCGATGAAAACCTGTATTAAAAAGTGAGGATGCACATTATTGTTGGAAGAGGATAAATGATTCTTAAAATACATATATATGGGCTAGAACTTACTTGATCCTTGACAACAAGATTTCCAACTGCAACATTATCTTGACTGAAGAAACCAGAAATTGATCCAGTTCCATAACGTATATCACAAGATGTTCCTGAATCATATTTGGAAAAGAATAATTTGAGCATTAAGCATATTCCTCAAAGTTTGCAATATTCTAGTAATACTAATCTCATGGAACACATAAAAATGAAAATATAGAGACCATGTTATTACCATTCTCGATGTATGTTTTGGATCGACCTGACTTGTACTTAGAATGGAAATAGCAGGCAAGCTGCAGGTGGTAATTATGAGTCAATAGCTGAATCTGGTTTTAAGATGACATAAAAGCTAATATAACTCAGAAGAACTCACAGAAAAGTGACATTTTGAAGATGGAATCCAGAGATTGGAACTCCCAGTATCAAATATGACAGTGAAGGTCTGTTGGGGTGAGCCAATAGCAATTTCTCCATAGTATTGAGCATCCAAATAGTTTTTAAGCGGTACTATATCTATATCTGAACTATGAAGCATGCTGTCTACACGAACTCTTAAATTTTCCTCCAGCCTTGCAATTCTGGCAGCTTTAATGCTTTCAAGATCTAGACGACGCTTCTTCAAACTTATTCTCACTAGGCCATCAGATTGACGACGCTTCTTCAAATTTATTCTCAATAAGCCATTAGAGCTAGCAGGAAGAAGTAAGCATGTCAAAGCCCATAAACAAAAGGCCACCCACAGAGTTTGTTTCCCCATGTGTAGGAAAATTCCTGCAAGAAAAGATCACAAAAGGATTCAGCTGGACAAATGCCAGAAAAGGAACAGTTGTAGAAAATCATAAAGAGATTATAAGACCGATAAATATACTCATTTCAGGGTTTTCAACTGCAAACAAATGAATCCAGGCATAAATTACAGGCTTATTGTCTTATTTCAATGGGAGAATACACCCTAAAAGAATTAAAATTTTAGGAAAATTACTGGGATTCACATTCTACTCATATCAGTTCACATCAAAATTTCAGAAGACAATAAGAGTAAAATTGATCGAACAGTGACTCTGCACTATCCAGAAACCTGATAACCTTAATCTTATTCAATTGTTATATCTATTATTTCTAAAGTTAAGAAACACACAAGTGCCTTCATTCCATTGAATCTGGAAAACAATGACAGAAGCATGAGACAACCAAGTCCTTTGAAAGATTGCAGAAAAATAAACAGAACCCATAAGCAAAAATTTACTAATTACATATTATAAAACAACTAATAACAGATAAAGGTTCATGATTTACATCCCAGAAGAAAGCAAGCTAGCTAGTTAGCAATTAACAGTATCATCAGAACCATATTTATACAAGAGACACACACATATATATATATATATATTATCAAGAATTGAAATTTAGAACTTAAACCTGAGTAGAGATGCAACAGAAGCAAAGAGAAGAGAAGCTGAAGTGAAGAAAGAGCAAAGAAAGATTAAATAGATTTCCTCAAGACTGGGATGAGAGACCCTACAAAGACTGGTGTTCAATCCAGTATCCACATAAATACACATCCATGCAGATAAAATTTTGTATTAGAAATATTAAAATTAAAAAACCACACACTATACAACAATATAATGAACTACAAAACAAACACAAATCTTGCATTAATTTTAACAGTTCATTTACAAAATTTGTGATAAATATCTGCTCAAGGAAGTTTCCATTGCTTGTTGAAAGGGATATCTAATTTTAATTTTATCTGATTATCTGACAACTTTTTTTTTTTTCCCTTTGTCTAGGATGTAGAAATTACTTAGAAGTTTCAAAAAGACGTATATACATAGACAAATATTAGTACTGTAAATAATACCAAAATAAGCGAATGCCTGCTTTTGGTGAAATTTTGCTTATACCAATTCCAAGGGGAAGATTAAAGCTCCATTTGTTTCACACAAAATAATTTGTCTCTAAAAAAATATTTTTCAAAAATTTCCAAAGCTAATGAAACTTTGATTAAGCGGTAAAGCCAAAACTAAGGTGATGAGATTTATTTTTTACCCAAATTGGATTGATTTCATTTGTAATATTTGATTTAATTATCCTACTGGAAGAATTGTGATGATCGCTAGCTTGACAGGTGATGATGATTGTTCACCCTCACCCATGATAATCATTTAATAAATTAATAAGAGGGCGTATCCAATTAAAATTTTTATAGACTTTTTTTAAGTGAATGATTTTTGTAGAGTTCATGGATTTTTAATAACTTATGTGGAGTTTATAAAATTATGAATGACTTTTAAAGACTTTATTTTAAAAAACTTTTATAGACATTGATAGACATTTATAGATATTAATAGACTTTCATTGATTTTTAATATTTGT
>CATKHJ010327224.1:0-14231 GCA_949750685.1 Vernicia montana
TTTCTAATATCTATAGCTTAAGTCATATTTAAGGGGTGAATATTTGGAATGATCATTATGATGGGATTTTATCTATTTTGCAAAGTGACAAAGTAGATGTGAGCTGGCCAATGAAAGTTTCTATGCATATAAGAGTTAATGACAACTAAATATTCTTATGTTTTTCATGGTATTTTCCTTCATTTGTAACTAAAAAAAAAAAACAATCTTATTAATTAGTTATTTAACAAACATTAGAAATCAATGAAAGTCTATTAATATCTATCAATGTCTATAAAATTTTTTTAAAATAAAGTTTTTAAAAGTCATTCATAGTTTTATAAACTTCACATAAGTCATTAAAACTCCACGAACTTTGCAAAAGTCATTTTAACTTAAAAAAAAAAAAAAAAAAGACTATAAAAGTTTTAATTGGATACACCCTCTTTTTATTTATTTATTATTTTTAGTATTTTGTTTCATTTATTGTGTGTTGTTTCATTCTATCTAATGGTGTTCTTGGTTGATAAATGTTAATAGGAAGTTGTTGGTCATTCTCTACAACTGGTGCCATAGAGGGAATAAATGCCATAGTCACTGGAGACCTCATTAGTCTTTCTGAACAAGAACTTGTGGATTGTGATTCAACCAATTATGGATGTGAAGGAGGCTATATGGACTATGCTTTTGAATGGGTTATTAGCAACGGTGGGATTGATACAGAAGCTGATTATCCTTACACCGGTGTTGATGGTACCTGCAACAGCACCAAGGTTTGTTTGTTTGTTTCTTTTCTGTACTAAAATCCCCCAAAATCTTAATACCCAATTAAGTATATTTAGCATATCTCTTTGTATTTGATTAGGAGGAAAGAAAAATTGTGTCCATTGATGGGTATGAAGATGTAGCTGAATCAGATAGTGCTCTGTTGTGTGCTACTGTTCAACAACCTATTAGTGCGGGGATGGATGGTTCTGCAATTGATTTTCAATTGTATACAAGTGTAAGTCTTTCTGTTCATTTTATTTGAGTACCATTAAAAAAGATGCCATATAAAGTGTTTGATAAAATGAAAATGATGTGATCAGGGGATCTATGATGGTAGCTGCTCTGACAATCCTGATGACATTGATCATGCAATTTTGATTGTTGGTTATGGCTCTGAAGATGGTGAAGATTATTGGATAGTAAAGAATTCATGGGGTACAGAATGGGGTATGGAAGGATATTTCTATCTAAGAAGGAATACTGATTTAGAATATGGTGTTTGTGCTATTAATGCAATGGCCTCTTATCCTACTAAAGAATCCTCTGCCCCATCTCCATCTAGTCCTCCATCACCACCATCACCCCCTCCACCACCACCTCCACCACCACCACCAACACCAGTGCCCCCACCTCCCTCTCCTTCACCAAGTGAATGTGGGGACTCTGCTTATTGTCCAAGTGATGAGACATGCTGTTGCCTTTATGAATTCTTTGATTACTGCTTAGTCTATGGTTGCTGTCCTTATGAAAATGCTGTATGCTGCACTGGAACCGAATATTGTTGCCCCAGTGATTACCCCATTTGTGATATTGATGAAGGACTCTGCCTCCAGGTAAGAATTCATAATCTTTGAATATTCAAGAATTGCCTATGTCAAGCATAAAACACAAGCCATTAGATCAATATCTTTATCCTTACAATTTAACTAATGAATTTTGTCCTAGTAATACTAGAGTCGTCTATGGGTTACGTGTTCGAAACCAGTCAAAATCTAATTAGCAAAATAAAATTACAATTTAAGAATAATTAGTCCATTGTTTATTGAATGCATTGTATGTGTGTATGTGTGACAGAGCCAGGGAGATTACTTGGGAGTAGCTGCGAAGAAGAGGCATATGGCTAAGCACAAGTTCCCTTGGAGTAAGCAAGAGCCAAGCAAAAGAGAGACAACATACCAACCTCTTCTGTGGAAGAGGAATCCTTTTGCTGCAATTCGCTGAAAATTAAAAATTGTGATCCCTTAAGAATTTGAAGATTTTCTCATTGCAAACTGTTGAATGATGCTGCTACCACAAACGTATTGTTTATGCACATTAAATCCATGTAGCAGGCAAAAGTAGATAAAGAAGACAAGATTAAGGGGAAATTGTGTTTGATGTTTCAATTGGATGGCCAAGTAATTTGATGTTTCACTTATCTATTTTTCATGGTTTGTAGCTTTTAGCAAGCCAAATTTAGTATTGTTGTCAAGGCTTTGTATCATACTGCATTTTATGGGTTATAATTAAAATAATTGAATTGGTTTCCAATTTCAAATAACTGATCTAATTTGGTAGAACCAATGACTGCTGAGAAGTGAAATATAGTAGGGGAAGAAATATAAAATTTTCTAAAAATCATTTTGCAAGAATACTTTTTTGCATCCTATTCTAATTAATTCAAACTTAAATTGGAGTATTATATTAAAAAAAAATACATTTAATATAAGCACGACTGATAATTTTTAAATTAGGTAAAATTATTATTTGCAGTATTAAAAAATACATTTAAAAATTGGTTTGAAGTTGGAATTGTGAACTTGTGAGAAGCCCAGATCCAGAGAGAGAGAGACTTTAATTACTAATTGGGCATGTAATTGAGAGTTGAATGGTGTGTCCCCCATTTTCCATTTGTAGCAATTCACGTATATTCTGGCAGTGGAGTAGAGGGCCCTGCCCAAATTTTAAGCTACACAACAACAGATGCATGTTAATTTATCAAGAAAAAAAAAATTAATGATGTAATTACATTTATAACTAAGAGATAATCCGTTTGAAATTCAATCGAAATCTAATAAATAAAATTAAACAAATTAATAATTATAACATAATAGTTAGTTTTCATATGTTTTTGTCGTAATATAAAATTTAATTTATTAGAGATAATAATTTAATAATCGGGCAATTACCTTACTATATATATAATAGAGGTATAAAAAAATTTAAGAAGCTTTTTATAGTGTCCCTAGTGCATAAATGTCTCTGAGATTTATGACCATCAAATCAACTTTAAATTAAATTTAAATCTTAACCATTAATTAAAGTGGCTAGTTACCTGATAAATTTGTAACTAAATCTTAATTGTTTTACTTGTTAATATATTAAATGAAAGTTTGGAAGATAAAGAGTCAAACTGTACCAGAATTGCCGGAAAAGGAGGCTAGAAAATCATTGGAATCAAGCTCAAAAGATATCGCTGACAGTGAAATCGGACAGCGTGTGCGGCGATTTTCGGTGGCGGTTGGCGGCGAGTCTAGTGCCGTTTGACAGATCAACAACTCCTCTTTTCTTTAGTCTGGCGCGTGTCTGATTTCGGTGATCGGAATGTGGTGTTTTTCTCGGTAAAAGTTTTTGACGTCCTTCACTCTCTCTCCTCTCTCTTTGTCTCCTTTAAACTTAACACTAGTAACAACTGATTGGTTAATTTAAAGGTGAACGAATCATCTTATTTATAAATATTTTTTATTAAAAATAAATAACAATTAATTTAAAGTATAATAAAACAAATCTTTTATATTATAATACATAATAAAATCACTTAAATTTATTGGTTAACAATTAGCTTAATCTCTTTTAGGTCATAGGTTCAAGCTTTAATATTAACACATTATATATATATATATATATATATATATATATATATATATATATATATATCTTTTTTTTTACACAATTAATTATCATTTTATTTTGAAATAATTCTTTTATTTTAAAGAAAATTTATAACTAACCAAATAAATATTCTTATTTAATTAATTTTCGTAAAAATAAAATATGTTTTACCTTAATTACATACATCATTTTTATTTTCTAAATATAAACATAAAATAGAATTAGAATTATATAAATATATATATCATTTTAAATTATAAATATTCAATAAAACCGAATAAATATATATTTTTATAAAAATACGAATTATAAAATTTATAAAATTTTGGGATATTGCAATAAATAAAAAATAATAATAAGTTTAGAAGTCTCAAAATAATTTTCCCTTATAATTACTTGTAAAGTCCATCAAATTTGATAGGATATTTTTAAATATAACTAATTATATAGAATTAATTAGACAAAATTTCAAAAAAAAATATTTTATATAAAATGTATGTATTTAATTATTTATAAATAAACTTCATAAAATTTAATAAAATTCATTTTTATCTATAAATTCTAAATAATAATAAAAAAAATTCATGAAATCAATTTCAACTAATTTTTAATTAAAATTTAGTCAAGTTGAATCTAACACTAGCTAGTTGAATGACATTTTTGGCTTATTTCTTTGATTATATAGTGAAATAGTGAATGCTAATTCAATTAATTGATAACTGTAATTTTAAGTATAATTAAGATGTTAATCAACAAAATTTCTATTGACTCTTACTAACATATAATTTTCAAAAAATGTAATTTGATGAAAATACAATTTAACTTATTTCGCAGCAAAAAAAAAATTTAAAATTGATATAAGAGAATCAGAAATGACTGCTCATAATTATTATTATATTTTTATCTTTTTCTCATATTTTGTCCTTTTTTTTTTTTTATAAAATACCAATTTTTTTTATATTACCAAGGAATAAAATATACTAAAATGATATGATTTATATTATTCAAATGTTAATTATCATTTTGGGTTAAACTAATGGAGTATGACACATAATTGCCAAAAGTCATTTTTTTTATTAAAAATAAATATTTTTTTTAGTATGCATGAAAAAGAAAGTCGTCTGATTTTAATAAAAAATAAGATTTTATTTGAATTCTTAAATTTTTCTTACACCTTTAATATTTAGTTTTTTATATTCAAATATTTTAATTTGATTATGTATATAAAGGTATGAAATAATCTTATTTATATTATTTAAATGTTACTTATTATTTTGGGTTAAATTAGTACAGTATATGACATAATTGTCAAAAGTTATCTTTTTTATTAAAAATAGATGACTTTTTCTTCCGTATGTATAAAAGAAAATCGTCTGATGTTAATAAAAAAAAAAACGATTTTCTTTTGAATTCTTAATTTTTCTTACAACTTTAATATTTAGTTTTTTATACTCAAATATTTTAATTAGAATATGCATATAAGGGTATGAAATAATATGATTTATATTATTCAAATGTTGATTATTATTTTGGATTAAATTAGTTGAATATAAGGTGGTGTTTGATAAAACTGAAGATTAAGTGCTGAAAATTTAAGTACTGAATTTTAAATGCTGAATAAAATAAGTGGTATAATTTTTAAATAGTAAAAATATTTAAAAATTTAATCACTTATTGCATTCAGTATAAATTTTAAGTTAAAAATTTTGACTTATCATTTTAAGTGATTTTTGACTTAATTTAGACTTTTAAGACGTAGTTATTAAACAAACTTAAAATAATTAAGTGCTGAAAATTTTAATTTTAAGTGCTGAATGGTATTATCAAATACCACCTAAGACATAATTGTTAAAAGTCATCGTTTTATTAAAAATAAACGACTTTTTTCAGTATGTATGAAATAAAGTCGTCTCATTTTAATAAAAAAGATGATTTTCTTTTAGTAAAGACATCTTTTTTTTATTAAAACAAATGACTATTCATATATTTTTTTTTTTTTTAGATTATATAGACTCATGTTATACTTTGATATATAAATGAATTTCGTTTAAATTTTTTAATTTTAAATTGACATTTTTATAATTATATAATTTTAGTAATTTATACTTAAAATATATGATTTTATTAAATTTAAAATTCATATTTCATTAATATAATTTTATAAATGAATTGTTAAAATTTTATAAAAAAAATTAATGATCCAGAAAAAAAAATATTACAACAATATTAAAATTTTATTAATTAATCAAGTTCAGTTAAATAATTAATTATTCATTATCAATTACTAAATTATTTAGTTGATTGGCATATAATCCACCATTGAAAATACATTTTTAAATTAATAGATTTTTTTTCTAAAATAATAATTAATTAACGAAAATTAAAAAAAAATAACATATTTAATAAACTTTTTCAAATAATTATATAAATAAAATATATTAATTAAAATAATTATAAAATGATTATTAAAAAATTTAGTGCAATTCATATTAATAAATATAATATTAATTAAATATATTATAAAATAATAAATAAATAAAAATTAAACCAAGGTCGCTATCTAGGGACCTTCGGTGCACTGCATTGAGAGGCCAGCAAGCCTCTCACACCTGCCTCACTCTTACAATTTTTTTTAATTTAATAAATTATTTGCAATAATTAATAAAATAATAAATATAATATTAATTAAAAATAATTAATTAAGCCCAAATCATTTAAGTTATTACACTTAATTAATTAATCACATGTTATAAAAATAAATATGACCCACTATAACTTAACAACCTATACAATAAGTAAATTTTAATTTGTTATTAACTTGAGCTAGCAAGTCATTTAGGAGGTGCATCTATATACCATATGTTTTATAAAATTGGCCAAAATTTAAATATTGATAACTCCAATTTAAAAATTATATATATATATATATATATATATAAAGTCTAAAAATTTAATGTGGGTGTTAAAATTTTTTTTGGCCCAATTAGTTACTTAAAGTTATTTGGCTAAAAAAAAAGTTACTTAAAGTTTGATTTTAGCTCAATTTAGGATTATCGGTCAAATTAACATTTACAGAGTTAATTTGTAAAACCCATTTCTTTTTTTTAATAATAAAAAATATTGATCCTCAAAAAAAATATAAAAAAAATTAAAAATTTAAAAATTATATACAAAAGTTCATCAAATTTTCTTTTTTCCCTCTCTATTGTGAGATCGCTAAAGGTCATCTCCAACTTAAAAACACAAAATGCAGTAACTTTTACACTAAAATGGTGTAATTACATGTTGACCTATTATGTGTTTTGATTTACAAAACTTAGTGAAATTGATGAAATTACTCTTTATATATTCATGTTATACTTATATATTCATCAATAATTGTTTAACATTGATCAAAGCATGTAAAAAACTATTTCAGGGTATGAACGCACGTTCAAGAAGATGAACGCACGTACTCTTTATATATTCATGTTATACTTATATATTCATCAAGAATTGTTTAACATTGATCAAAGCATGTAAAAAGCTATTTCAGAGTATGAACGCACGTTCAAGAAGATGAACGCACATTCATGTATGTGCACAAAAAGAACAAATCACATAGAGAGCTTTTGAACGAGCCTTCAAACTTTTGCACCGACGGTTCAAGAAGCTTAAATGCACGTTCAATAATGTGAACGCACGTTCAAGTTGCGCAGATCATAAAAAAAATAACCGTTAGAAGTTGGAGGAAAGATCAAGAAAGTCAAATCAGAGCAAATTTCTTTTGGATCCGTGCCCAACAGTCATATTTAAACATTCCTATAAATACAAGAAGGTTTAAAAGAAGATTAGAACTCTTGCCAAGAGAAAATCAATTGCTATTCATATCAAAAAGCTTTCTTGATCATTATACTCTGTTTTTGAACACCAACACAATCTTGTTCTTATCCTTGTGTGTTCTTTAATCAAAATTAGTGCATTTAATTGTAATCATTTTCCTAACTTGTATCTTAGTCTTGTGAGACTCTAAACATAAAAATTATTGTATCTTGAGTGAGTTAGGTGAAATCCCGTAAAATCTATTGTAAAGGGCGAAATTCCGAAGAATTAAACTTGTAAAGCTTTGGGTGTAATCCCGGTTGATTAGTTGAACCCCAAATCGGTTTGATTTGGGAGAAGTGGACGTAGGAGATGAAATTATGCTCCGAACCATCATAAATCTTGGCTAAGCTTTCTCTAACTCAATTTTCTTTTGATATTTAATTAAAATTGTAACTTATTGCATATAGGTTATTATTTGCATTAGAATTTTTAATAATCTTATTCACCCTCCCCCTCCCCCCAATCAACTTTATTTTTAACACCAAAAAGAATATTGCATTTATATTCCCTTTTATCTCTCATTTTATATTTTTTTATTACTTCCATATTATTTTGTTAATTTATAAATTATGCCCAAAGCTATTCTTTTTTTAACATATTTATCCAATAAAAATATAATTTGTTATTTAATAATATTAAATTAAATAAAAATTAAATTAAATTTTACATATTATAAAAATACCGATGTACTATTTATATATTAATAAGTAAAACATAAATTTTATTTTTTTAAAAAAACATACAAAACAAACATTACATTGAATAATTAATAATAATAGAGCATAATTAAAAAAGATAAAACATAAATATTCATTCAATCATCTGAATTAGTATATTGCTTCCACATATGCTCTATTAATGCATTACGAAGTGCAATGTGAGCATCTTTGTCCTTGATTTGTTTATGGCGAGTAAGAAATTGTTGAAATCGGGTATTTTCATCTACTATCATTTCAATTGTTGGAGGTGGTGCTTCCATCGCATTTGTAATTAGTGCATTAAAATCACGTTCATCTTCGATTATCATGTTGTGCATGATAATGCATGCAGTGATTATATCATGTAGCAAATATTTTCTCCAGAAACGTGTCGGTCCCGCGACAATCGTAAAACTCCGAATGCATGCCCATGTCTTTCCTACACGCCTCCTGTTTCATAGCAAAATACTTTTTCTTCGAATCACACGGCTCATGAATAGTTTGCACAATAGTGGACCATTTTGGATATAACTATCAACTAAATAATAACCTATATTATATTTTTTTCCTTGAATAATATAATGAGTGGGAGGAGCTATACCTTGAGCGAGATTAGAAATCAAATGCGATGACTCTAACACATTAATATCATTGTTGGTGCCTGGCATACCAAAATATGCGTGCCATATCCAAATATCATAATCGGCTACAGCTTCAAGAATAACAGTTGGTGTTCCACTACGTCCTGTATATTGTCTGGCCCATGTTGTGGGATAATTTTTTCACTTCCAATGCATACAATCTAGATTGCCTAACATTCCTGGAAAACCACATTGCTGACCAACATGGAGTAGCCTAGCAATATCATTAGCGTTAGGTAATCTTAGACATCACTCTGCAAAAATCTCTACAATAGCATGACAAAATCTCTTTAAGCTTTCAATTATTGTTAACTCTCTAATTTTAACGTATTCATCGGTAGTATCCATCGGTAGACCATATGCCAACATCCGGAACAAAGTTGTTAGCTTTTGCAAAGTTGATAATCTAAGTCTACCAAGCGCATCGTTTCGTTGTTGGAAGTAGTTATCATGACCTTTTACTGAATCAACAATACGAAGGAACAAACTTCGAGACATTCGATATCGTCGATTTATAGATTATGACTTATTTTTATAACAAAGGATGTTATTTATAGAAATTTTTTTCCAGAGATTGTCTTCTTTTCACATATTGTCTTCTTTTTAGAAATTTTCTTCTTCTTTTCAGAGATTCTCTTCTTTTTTTCAGAGATTCTCTTATTCTTTTCAGAGATTGTCTTTTTCTTTTAAGAGATTATCTTCTTTTCAAAGCTTTTCAGAGATTATCTTCTTTTCAGATATTTTCTTCTTCTTTTCAGAGATTCTCTTCTTCTTTTCAAAAATTATCTTCTTCTTTTTAGAGATTCTCTTTTTCTTTTCAGAGATTATCTTCTTCTTTTCAAAGATTCTCTTCTTCTTTTCAGAGATTATATTCTTTTCAGATATTCTCTTCTTCTTTTTAGAGATTATCTTCTTCTTTTCAGAGATTCTCTTCTTTTTTTTTAGAGATTGTCTTCTTCTTTTTAGAGATTCTCTTCTTCTTTTCAGAGATTCTCTTCTTTTTTTTCAGAGATTCTCTTCATCCTTGTCTATATATAGTAACTATAAGTGATTATTCCAATCAAAATACACCCTTTGATTTTTCTTTGACCATTACAATCCTCTAACCTTGATCACGTGGGAAAAAATATCTATTCGATCTTCTGGATACAGTGTTGATGAAGATGTGCTCCTATGTCAAGTTTATATGGATATTTCTCAAGATCCTATTATGGGTGTATACCAGTCTTCAGATCATTTTTGGTCTCGAATGGAAGATGCATACAACAAAGCAAGAAATGAATGCTGGGAGTATCGCAACAAAAGATCAGTGAAATCTCGAATTCAAACTATAGAGAAGGCTGTAAGGAAATTTAATGCCTGCATTAGACAAGTTGAAAATATGCATCCCAGTGGTGCCTTAGATCAAGATATTGTGAGTATTTATTAAAATTTATTTCTTTTAATTTTATGTCTTTGAATACTTAACTTGACATTTAAAATAATTTGCAATTAAAACGAGCAAAAATGTTACTCATGCAATATGTTAACTATAAAAAGGGTTTCAAATTTGATCACGTGTGGAACATAGTGAAGGAATTTGAAAAGTTTAAAGATAATGTCACCGCCCAAGACAAACTTCTCGAAAGCAAACTTTGAATTATGTCTCATCAGAGTCAGATAATCCCACTCCTGTCATTATTTTCTCTTAATTTAGATGATGATGATGTTGGTGGTTATTCATCCGAATGACCCATTGAGGTGAAGAAAGCAAAATGTAGGAGAAAAAATAATGAACAAATTTCAGTTGTCATCAATAGCCTTAAAGAAGAAAATCGACAGCTTTTGGAGATGTTGAAGAAGACAAGAGAGAATAGGTTGCAACAAATGCAAATCCAAAATAGAAATTTGGCCTTAAAAGAATTTAAAGAAGAAAATAAAATTTTGATGCGGGACTTGAATACTATCCATGATCCAACTATTCGTGCGTATATTCAAGCTGAACAAACACAAATTTTACAAAAAAAAAAAAAAAAGCAGAAGAACATCAACAATTACAGTCACCTTCTACATCTAATGTTTTTGCTGAATATTTTAATAATATTGGTGGATCCGGAACTAATATACCAGAATATTAATTTGTTGGTCTATGATATATCTAATTTATTTGTTTTATGTTAGATATTTTGCATTTTAGTTGCTAGTTTATTTTTAATATCATGTAATATTATTCTATGTTACTATGAATATATGTTATTACGTAATATTGCTAGTTTAATATTTATGTAATATTAATCTATATTAGTATGAATATATGATGTTTTTATTTATGATATATGCATTTTGTACTAATTATTATATTTTTTTATTATCCATTTTTTATTTTATATTTGAATTTTTTATTGAAATAATATTCGATTATAAGATGAAAAAATTATAAATATAGGACATAAATGAAATTTTTTTCAATTGTTTGGTAAATACAATAATTATTAAGTTTTTTGTGATAATTAAAAAAAAAGGAGGATAAAATATCGTTATACAGTGTCACGCCAATTTACAAATATATTGAAATGGCGAGAGTTGGAGCAGATTTTCTGCTGCAAAATGGCTCTTCAACTCAAAAATGGCGTGGCCTGAAGATGCCCTAAGGTCATTTCCAACTCAAAAATTCAAAATGCAGTAACTTTTATATTAAAATGGTGTAACTACAGGAAATTCATCTCCAACCATCAACTCCATTTCTAGCACCAAAAAAAATATTCTATTTATATTCCCTTTTATATCTCATTTTATATTTTTTTATTATTTCCATATTATTTTGTTAATTTACAAATTATGTTCAAAGCTATTTTTTTTTACATATTCATCCAATAAAAAGATAATTTGTTATTTAATAATATTAAATTAAATAAAAATTTAATTAAATTTTACATATTATAAAAAGACCGATGTACTATTTATATATTAATAAGTAAAACATAAATTTTATTTAAAAAAACATACAAAACAAACATTACATTGAATAATTAATAATAATAGAGCACAATTAAAAAAAATAAAACTTTAAAATTCATTCAATCCTTTGAATTAGTATACTACTCCCATATATGCTCTACTAATGCATTATGGTTTTTGTGATAATTAAAAAAAAAAGAAAAAAAAAGAAAATGGCGTTGTACAGTGCCATGCCAAAAATTAGCGTGACACTGTATAAATACATTAAAATGGCATTAAGAGTAGCGTGGATTGAAATAATTTTTTTTACTGCAAAATGGCTCTCCAACAAAAAATGGCGTAGGTTGGAGATGACCTCAAGCCAACAACACAACGTACTCAAAATAGGCTTTACGGCGTCTCTTTCTCTCAAGACTCAAAGGGGAAAACCTACCAAGATGAGCTTTTTACCGGCGGTGAAAGAGTGGATGGACACTTGCTTGAGCTGATCTTGTTCGGCCACGTGAGCAAGAGTTTCTTTTTTTCTTTGGTTGAAACTCTGGTCATGAAACTAGATCTGGGTTCATCTATTTTTTTTTTTTAAGTTTTTAATTTTAATATCTTTATGGGTTTGGCATTTTGAGATCTCTACCTTGTTTTTGTTAATGGGTTTTGCTTCTTCTTTTAATTTAAGTCTTCAAGACTTTTTTTTTTGGGTGATTTTACTCTGTTGTTGAAATGGGTCTATTGTTTTATCTTCATTGGTTCAAGGAATTAAGTGGTATTGTTCATTGCCTTTTCTAGATTTGTATACAATTGGTGTTCTAGGATTTTTGTTGTTGTTAGTTCATGCTTGATCGTTAATTATTATTTCATCTTTTTTTTGGTTTGATGAATGAAATCTGATAAGGGACAAAATATACCGAACTGGGTAGTAAAGTAAGTTGGGCCCGACCCAATATAATATATTTACAAACCCATTGAATAAAGACAAATAAAGAGCCATCCAGTTTGTATCCAAGCAGGAAAAGGATCAGAACGATGCAGTAAGCCATTCTATATCCGAATTGGTCAAGGAAATCCATATTCAACTCTTGTAAGGATCTATCTCCTATAAATACCTCAAAATTAAACTGACAAAAGGTACATGCATACTTGCTAACACAAACACAAGTAATACTTAGACATTGTTGAGCCAATTCACTAACTTGACCGTCGGAGTGGCTTTGCTAGGCACCCCGCTTAGCCCACTTAATTCTTATTTCTTCTTACAGGTCACATCAGTTCAGATCGAACTCAAACAAAGGTGAACTATTCTAAACGATCTCACTTCGGTTGGAATCGGCTTCATCAAATTGGCGCCGTCTGTGGGGAACGATTAAGTTAAAAATCTTTCCTAAATATTCTTAAACCTTTGTGACTTAAAGAAAAACTTAATCAAAGAGAATGGCTCAATCAGGAGATAATAATAATCGGGAAAATCTTCCCAGGAATTCCCAAATCCACCCAGGGGTAGAAATCAAGCTGAAACTCATATCACTCCACCTGGACTAACCTCAAATGTTAATATAGTGACTACTCTGCAACAACTAAGTGCCATAGTCTCAGTTCAAAGTGTCAATCAATTTATCCTTTTAACTCTTGAAGTTGTGTCAGCTTTACAGTTATTACTGAGTACCCTACAAACCCCTCAAAACACTTCGGCCATTAATGTTCAAACAAACACCGAGGTGGTACCAGGGGTAGACGTTACTCAAAGGCTTGACTTCGGAGAAAAATCACTAGAGGCACGAACTCAAGATCATGCAATTAAAAAAAGTAGGGAAAGAGTAAGGTCGGAGATAGTCAGACTTGGTGATCATGCTGAAAAAGAAAATATTAGCCAGGAGCGAAGTGATCAAGCAGCCAGCGGAAACCGAAGAAAAGAATGTCAGTTTTGACGTTCGAATAGAACTGATCCAGGTAGCAAAAACAAAGAAAGGAGACAATCCAAGAAGAGTGTTCGCCAAAAAATATACTGTCCAAAAGCGACCCGCAAGTATACAGGGCATTTGTAGTATATAGTAAGCACCCAAAGTCGTATTCTCTCAAGGAATTGCAAATGGATTTTATTTATTTCGGATCAAAGTAAATTTAAATATAAAAATATTTTTTTGTTTGATTTTTAAAAGGAAATAATTTTAAGACAGAAAATTAAATAATACAACTGTAAATTAAATGCAGATTTTTTTATGCAATATATAAAAAATGTCTAGGGTTCATAATCCACTTATCAATCATTTATGTTTATAAATAAATCCAATTGATTATATTTAAAAGAATCAGTTTTTAATAATTCTAAAAATAAAAATCAATCTATTAGCCATCGCATTCATAGAAATCATTTTATCAAATTATTTATTAAAAACCAAATCTTAATCTTAAAACTTATATTTCTAATTCATTTTAAGACCTTAAAAGAATGAGATCTGGAAATAAATTTCAACTCTCGTTC